>WUQG02418714.1:0-15410 GCA_011317285.2 Androctonus mauritanicus | reverse complement strand
AAAATTTAAATGTGATATGGCCCATGGCAATCTTACAAGCTTATTAAATGGCCCTTGAATTAAAATGAGTTTGACACGTCTGCATTAGAGTATAGCCTAGGTAAACCTTGTTTTCTAACTATTCATACTTATGATACTGATGTGTGTTAAACTATGTGTGTACAAATCCATGTGCAATGTTCTGATATATAGAAAGCATTTTTTTTTGTGTCTGGTTCTTTTATTTTTATGTCCACAAGGTTTTTTATGATAAATTGGAGTTTAATAATAAATATTGATAATGAAAATCATAAATTTTGAGCATTTCCAAATTTTAACTGTTTTAACTTAAGACTTCAGGGTTCAAATTGAATTCTGTTGTAAATTGAGGACTGACTGTATTCCATATTCTTAAATTCCCAATGAAAACATTGCTGATATAATTAGCATTATTTTGTATTGAAATGAAAAAGGAGATAAGACATGAAAAGTTTGCATACTCTTGCTATAGTAAAATAATAAATAGAAATATTATAAAAATCATTTTACATAAAATCAGATTTACTACAGTAGGATGTATGTAAATCAAAGAACACATATATTGAAAATTTCAAAAAAAAATCTGGAATTCTTAAAATCAGTTTTCTATTAATAATTATTAATATATTAGATATTAATGCATAACAGTAGTTTGGATATGCTAAACAAACAGCTGTTAATGTAGGGATAGAATGTATGATGGTATTTGATCAGTGATATATGAGTATGTTCTTTTATTGAATATTGGCCACTCTTTCACAAACATATGTTGTTGGCATATGTTACTGTGTGTATTTTACTGTCAAAAAATAAGCATATTAATATTAAACTTAATTTTAATATGTTGCATATTAAGTTTATAATGTCTGTTATATAATTATATCTTAATATAAATAATTAATTTGCCACAGTTATATACTTTAATGAATTCATAATAAGATTAGACTATTAAATTAATAATGACCATTTAAATATTTATATTTTAATCAATACTATAGCTATTTGTTTCTGCCAATACATCTTAGATACATTTTATATATACAAAAATCTTTCATCTAATTGAAAGCTTTGTTTCTGTGCTTGTCTTCTTTGCATTGGAACAAGTACCTCATTCTTGTTATAATGCTGATTTTACTTTTTAAATTTTGAATTGTTTAATAATTTTTGTAGCATTCAAATGTTATTCAAAAATAGATTTATTTTAATAATTTGTTCATTTTTATAAAATAAATTCATTTTTCTTAAAATACTAAATTTAAATCAATTTCAAGTAAATATGAATGGCTTTATAACTTAAAATAAAAATATTCATAACTGAAAATTAAGAATCATGTAGCATAACAGAAAATATATCTGAGTAAAAATATTACAAAATATAAACAAATATATTAAACTTCATAAGAATTATATTCAATATAATAAACAAAATATATGTAAATGTACAAATATAAATCAGATAAAAATATAACAGATGATTGAAAAATGTATTATTTAATATAAATTGCAATAAAAATATATATTGTTAAGTAGATAAAGCAAATAAAAGTAAACAATAAATTTACAAGTACGGTAAATAAAAATAAACAATAACTATTCAATTTGATTGTGCTATGCCAGCATACAAACTGCAATGCTTATTTAATATGTGCAGATCAAAAAAGAAAATGAAATTTTTTCAAAAGCATCTCTTCATAAAAATCTTACGGAATATTGTTTATTTTTATTCAGATTTTAAAATAAGAAGACCTATATTATAAGTAAAAATAAATTTTTAATGGCAATATAAGCCTAAAGCCATATTATTTTCAGAAATTACACAGCAACTGAATAATATTTTGTTAAGTGAAAGTTCAAAAACTTTATCAAACTACTACAGAGATATGCTCAGGCATATTGAATTGGGAAATGCTTATGAACCCTTTTCTGTAAAATATCAAAATAATACTTATATTTATATACTTCTGTATTTCGTATATTATTATAAAAAAAACCTTTCAAAGTTATTGAAAATGCTATATCATATATTACATGTACAGTATTTTGTTTTCATCTTTTTATAAGTAAACTAAGTCCTGGTTTAAATAAAACAAATAAAAAAACAACAGGCTTATTTTTCAAATCAAAAAATTTTTAATAAAGTACTTTTGAATAATTATCCATCATCAATATATTACAGACTGAGAAAACAAGTGGAAAAATCCCCTACCAATATATATTCTTAACACTGCCCAATAATGATGATTAATGCTACCTGACTGAAAATAAACATCTCACATATGCATACAAATAGAACCACTGCAACAAAATTACCATAAGATAAATAAATCATAATCATCTCAATCTGATACTATTACAACATTTATTTTTTAACAATTTCTTTAAATCAGCACTCTCAAATTCATGGCTTGTGATATCTTTTTTTATTGTCCACATCAAAATTTATTATAATTGCAAGAACATATATAGAAGATTTTTGGAAAAAATTGCAACCATTTTTCATGAAATATTTGAAAATTATTAAACTTTAAAGTATTTTAATAAATTGTACTGAAATTCAGTAAAGTACAATAGATTTATAAGTTAGAAGTGAAAATTTATATTGAAAAAATTCTGTCATTAACAAAATAGCTTTATAATTTAGAACATGAACTGTAATATATCATTAAAGAAATTAACATGTAAATAGTTAGAATAATCAATCTTTCAAATAATTTATCTCATATAAAATTTTTTTCCTATAATGCATTAATTTTAAATGTGGCCCTACAACGAACCAAAGATGTCTGAAATGGCCTTTTGACGAGAATGAATTTTAGATCACTGCTTTAAATGTTGTTTATATTTTGTTATAAGATTGTAAAATATCCATATCAACAAGTAGCTTTTATTTAATTAACAATAACAATAATATATATATATAATTAAAAGTTACTTATGAAAAGCATGATATTAAATAAAATTTTATCTCATATTTAATTTTAATATTTGAAATTAATTCTAACTTTATAAAAAATAAATGAATATTGTTATCATTAAATATAAAAAGAGATAATTATTATTCTCTAAATGTAAAGATGTTTTCTATAACGCTTTTCTTATAGAGTGAGTTCTTATAAATAATTTATTTAACAAATGTAAGAAATTATTTTAATAATTTAAATTGGCTTTTCCTTGCATTATGTAGTAATATAATATATATTCAGAAGTTAGAATGAAAGAATATAAAAAGTAAAAGCTTTTTAAAACAAATTAAAATACTTTTCAGTTTATATAACTGGCAAGTTTACACACTTTCTAATGCTAGTAAAGTGATATATATTAAGAGCCAAAGCTTTTTTTTATCTACTTTTAATCATTAAATACATTCTAAAAGATTAACATTCATTTATCTAAGGTATTTTTGTTATGTAATTTTTTATATAATGTTAGCATGAATAAAATTTCTCAACTATTTAACAGTCTAACTCAAGAATGTTGATTTAACTATATAATTCAAAAGATTCTTTACTTAAGTATCTGCATTTTTTACAAGTCGTTAAAATGACCAGAAATAAAAAAAATATTAATTTATTCAAACCATAAATATGGGTTGTCATATACTATATATTTTCGTTTCAGAAATTCTTTTATTAATTGAATTTTTCGTCATATAGTAGTTACTTATACAGTTTTATGAGCTGCAATAAGAAAACTGAACTATGTAACAAACTCAAAACATTAAACTGTATCCAAATTGCATCACGTCAATCGCTCCTGATCCTGACATTCCACTACAAAACAATTACGCTATTACAGCTAAAATAGATACAATTAACACTGAAAAAAAACACATAAATAAAAAAGAAGAGCTAAATTTCAAAAATGTATTGGTTATTAAATTGCTGATAAAACATTTAAATGATGTAGTATGATACAAATTTATTTTAACTGTACCTTTTAACCTTTGGCCTCTACTTCATTCCACTTTACCGGTCCGGTTATTATGAATAGGAAACCAGTCAATTAAATCGACCAAACATATCTATTTAATGCAGGATATCAGTCATACGCGATGTTATTGTTTTCGTCCTTGACATCAGTCATCTAAAAACGTAAAGAATTTGTGGCGACAAATGTTCAATTCTCAATAGATACCATATTTTTTTTTTATTGCTTTATTTACTGATACAATACCACAATGTATTTAATTTAATTTACGTTTCAGTATACAGATGGCGCTTAAAATCTTGTAATCATCTGATCTGTTTTTGTTTTGTTCTTTAAAGAAAAAAAAAAAAAACACAGCACTTTATTTTTGTCTTACTCGGGATGCCTAACTTTCATTTCGTAACAATCTAAATCGCACCAAAGATATTTTCTCGTCTCAAACGCGTTGATTTGAAACGAGAGTTGTCTTAAACAAACATGGCGATATATATTAACGTATCAAAATAATTATGATTGAAATTAAGAAAAAAATTTATGAACTTCCACGACTAATTTAAAATTTTCCAAACAAAAGATGTAACTATAAAAAAAATATATAGAATTTTATTAAAAACGCTCTCAAATTTTTAACATAATCTATCAAAATATTATAATAAAATATAAAAAAAATGAATTTATAGAAAACCTATACATTAAAAGTAACTGTCTAAAACTGGTAATTAAATTCTTAATCGAATTTTATTACATTAAACAAAATAATTTAAAACTAAAATAATATAGTTCTTAAAAAATAAAAATAAAAAATAAAAAAAAATGATAATTATCAAATAATTTTCTTCAGACCTGAATACGCTCTTCTTTAATTAGATTTTTTTTTACTTGTTCTTAAACCTGTTGATCAAGTCGTAAATTCTTAGAACATGAGGTCAATATTTTTATAATCATTTTAAATTTTACGTAGGAACAGAAATATTGTATAAGTTTTCGGGGAATTGTAAAAATTTTGCTTAAGAAATAGGATTTCGTAAATTCTGTAATCATAATTATAGATTCTGATCGAACTGAACTTTGGCAATAACTTATAATGTTTAAAACTGTAATAGAATTATTATTATTATTATTATTATTGTCAAATATAAGCATTTAATTCAAAATGATCTTCGAAAGCAGAAGTGAATAAGGGCTGTGGTAGCCTTCAAATATATTAGAAAAAATACTATACAGTATAACAGATCACGGATCGGCAAACTGCCGTTCTTTAGATATGAAGTAAAACTGAAAATGAAAATAAAATTATCATAGTTTTATTTATAAAAATTTTTAAAGAATTTTATTCACATAATAGTGATTTCATTTGTTTTATAGATCTTACAAAACTTAGTGGCATTAAAATGCGTGCCTTAAATTCAAAACAACTAGGGCCTAATTACAAACCGGGGATAGAAATTTTTTTTAAAAAATTGAAAGCTCATTGCTCACACTTATTACAACCAATGAGAGCAATTTTTTTGTGTGATTTTTTGTGTTTTTTCTTCATCTAATAAAGATATAACTCATATTATAACTTGTTATAATATTTTTTTAATTTTTCCTTATTTGTAAAAATATATTTATGTCTCTCGAATAATTTCAAAATTGTTGTGAGGGACAGGTTTAGCTCTTCCGTCTAAAAAGTTTGCCGACCCCTGGTATATTTAAAAATCTATATACTAGGTATAAATAGGATATACAGGAACTGTTCTTCGTATTATATCCTAAGTTGATTTGGCATTACGAAATTTATTAACAAAGCAAATAATAACGTGGATAATCTTGAATGAAATTCTGAGTTCTTATAAGTTTTCTTGGGGTTTTTGGTTTGTCCTGTTGATTCCATCTTCAATGCACCAGCCAATCTCTTAGACGAGCGATCAGTTTATGTCATTTCCTAAATAACTCGCTGCTTCATATCTTCGACACATTCGGCCAAGTTTCATTTCAAACATTTGTGGCTATAACTAGTCAACTGAATAGTCTTGTAGCAAAGAATCGGTTTATTATTTGGAGGATCGGGATAAAATAGCTCCATATATTTTAGACGGCAGCTATAGAAAACGTTCGGGTTAGGACCGTTTTTTGGACAACAGATGAACACCACTTTCCATTCTAGTAGAAGGGCCTGTGGAAGGGTTTGTGTCGGGGCGAAACAAGCCCTTCCACAGGCTGCTCATCCCAGAGGAGGAGTCAACCGGATGATGAGAACGGGGATGGACGAGCCTGGCCCAGACCCCATGATAAATATTTTCAAGGGGTGGAACCCGAGGCCTCCAGAGTGGAAAGCCGAACGCGGTCAATCCGGCCGACGAGTGCCATCTTTCATTTGACAGCCATTCGATTTTTCACAGCTTAGTAATGGTTGGAAAATGTTAAAAAAGAAAAAAAAACATAGTTGTCAAATATGGGAAATAAAATGTGAAGGCTCCGATACATTGTCACGATAGCAAACGGATTTTCTCAAATATATTTAAAATTTAATCTGTTTTTAAACGCATTTATAATATGTAGGAATATTAATCAGGAAATGTCTTTTGAGTCATTAAATTTAATATGTTTTTGAAAATGCAGCAATTCAACTGATAATATTAATATATCTAGTACAATCCTAGATCAGTTGAATTGCTGTAAAATATTTTATGGGACAAAATGAGTAATAGATCTTGAAATTAATTCGATTTAATGTAAAATATAAATTCATCTGTTGAAACTCTGGAAAGTAATAAAAATTCTCTACCTGTCAAATAGATGCCATAAGCATTTCATAATAAATATACGATAAAAATTTAAAATGAGACTGGGACTTGTTAATATCTAAAATTAATTTAAAAATATAAATTTTTTATTTTGATATTTCTTGACATTCGATAGAATACTTATCAAATTTTTAATTATTAAAACATAAAATTAAAATATTTTTCCATTTATATGAAGTGTTAAAAATATAAAGATAAAGTATATAGTATTATAATTAATATTTAATATTCCAATATTGCAAATTACATGGAATAGTTAGACGTTTCCTATTAAAATATTTTATCTGTTTTTGTATATAATTTCGCGCAAAAGGATAAAATTACAGAAAGATAAGCTGTCCTTTAGTAAAGTCATTAATTGATTAAATGATGTCTGGCTAAAGTAAAAGATTAAGATTTTCTATTTTGAGATATTCAGAATAAAAGAATTGTAAATATGGAGAAACTGTTCATCTTTTATAGAGTGTAGTTCTCAATAAGAAAAAATCATAATATTTATTCGATATTCTAAACCTGTTTTTGAAACTAGGCTCAGTGAAGCCCTCCAATACTTTCATGAAATAATTTTAGAATATTAATACTTTTTCCTAAAAATATAAAATTATTATACAATCGGAATACATTGCGCATAAAAAAGAAATTTATCTTTAATTTCAAATATGGTACATCTGCGTACTAATAGATATGACTGCGGTAAATAAGTATAGGTAAACTTTAGCGTGCGCAAACACGCGTAATAAACACGGATAAATTTTGCTTCTGTTTACGTATGTTTATGAGCAACAATTAGATACCATCTGTTACAAACAACAGCAAAATAAATTTTTCGGTTGTTGGTAATAGATTGTTTCTATTATTAATGCGCAAAATATTTTATAAAGATTTCCAGAATATATTTTTTTCTAAAGAGCACGTTCGGTCTAAAAATTTTGGGAAACCCTATTTTAAACAATAGTTTTACGTTATGGGACTATATTAGAAGATGCCATTCGACTTTTAGCTATAAACATTATCATATTTTATAGCTAAAAGTCGAATGACCATATGATTTTATTAATTAATTAATATAAAAAAAATCTTTCAAATAGTATAAATTTTAAAAAAGTTATTTATCGATGTATAAAAATCGAAATACTGTAGAATATAACATAGTAACCAAGAGTTTGCCTGTTGAACTATAGCTATAATGGCATATTGAAATAAGTGTGATTCTGAATCTGCCTTTTGCTAATGAGAGTTTTATTTAATGTTATACGTAATTGCGCTAGATATAACCATGTCGTTGTGAAAATTGGGATGTCTAAATTCGTGTCAGGTTTTATCTCAAACTGATCACTCCGAATAAAATGTCTGTTATTCGAAATCTATATTAAAAAAAAATACATCATGTTTGTGATATATTTTGATTTTGTCAACACAAAACATTCCAATTAGATTTCTCGTGTGATTCATATAACAGGAATTAGAGAAATAAATTTAAAAATAAACTTAGTATAGTCTTCTGAAAGGATATAAGAGTATATTATATATTAAGTCGAGACTTTAAAACAAATTATTAGTATATATATTAATTATATTAACATATTTTTACACATTTTTAATTCGCTTAATATGAATATTATAGATTAATAATTAAGATAAAAATTCGACTATTATTATTAAGATATTATTTTCTGCATTTTATAAAATAAAAACATTTATATAAATCTTTTGGTAAAAATAAATAAATTTAATATTCTTCGAGCTTATATGAAATTATTATTTAAATAAACAATATTAATTTCAAATGAAAATAATTTTTATGGACATTTTGATAAACAGTAGGCTTATTTATGTAACAGTTAATAAATATAGTATACTGTAGTTGGCCATGTGAAAATCTTTGGCTTTCTACCCTGAAGGACTCGAATTCGAGTATCGGTTTCATCCCTCGAAAATGTTCATCATGGTGTCCGGGTTTAGCCGTCGATCTTCCTCATCCATAATCTGGTTGACTCCTCCACTTAGGGATAGGTAGCAATGGATGGGCTCGTTTCGCCTCTCCACTTAGTACTTTTACTGAATGGAAAGCGGCTGAAAAACATTTATCTGTTTTCTGCTGAAAAAACATTACATCATTTCCAATTCAAAAAGAAAGATTCGTTTTTTTATTAAAAATAAAACTTGTTTGATATGCGATACAAAAATCTTCCGAGATGATGTAATGCAATTAGTATAAAATAATAAATTTTGATTATTTTAACCAACTGCGAAATTTTACAATAAGAGATTCTTAAAATTGCGTATCATTATAATTTAGATAACAAGTTTAATAATTTGCATCTATTAATAATCATTTTTATATTCATCAAGATAATTCTGATTTGGTGAATGTTGTTAGATAAAATTTTCCTTTGAACTATAAATTTCCAGACAGAATCTAAGATAATCTAATAATTGACTAATCTATAGATTCAGTCGAATTCCTTGTCTAAATGGATATATGATATCCATTTAGACAAAGAATTCTTCAAGGATAAAATATGATGCTTTCTCGTATTGAGATAGATTTAATTATTTTTATATTGATCTTCAAATGTTGGTGTAAATAAATAATGTAGATTAAAATCCAATCAAACTATTATATAGAGTGTATATATATATATATATTGTAGTAAATATAGACTTTCTAGATCTTGTCAATTGACATTATCGGATCAGACTGAAGAGCCTTTATATTAAATTGAGTACTAGAATTCAGATATTCCTCATTAAATGTATTATTTCCAAATAAATATGTCATAATCCGAAAATCATATTTTAGATTGCTTAATTCTTATTTTGAGCACCTCCTTCTATCTTGTATCGCTAAATTTGTTCTTGAACTTTATTTTTCAAACTTTAATTCCATTTTAATGATATTATTTTGAACAGTTTTATCGTAGAAAATATATCATTTTTTCTTCATTAATTATTTAGTTTTTAATATATTAAACATCTCGTATTTCTTAATTTTTTTTTCAGATTACTATTTTATCATTGTGACGAATGACAATTGCATTCTGATTTTTAATTTCGCTTTTTAAATATTGAAATGGTTTAAAAACTGGGACAAAACAATAAACTTCAAAATCTGTCTTCTGTCTTTTAAATCTCGTTTAGTAATTTATTGAATTCTGTTTTAGGTCATTTGCCAATTTACTGATGCCATTTTCGCTGACGATTGTCCATGAGCACACTAAAATGATACTTTATTTCTTTAAATTAATTTACATAATGCCTAAATCATTCAAATGAGATTACTTCTGGATTCGATATTCCAGAATTCTTTCCTTAGTTATGTTAAATATGTTTTTTCCTTCTTTCATATGGTACACATAAATGAAATCTTAAACCATTAACGGTTATTATAATCAAAATTTATTATACTCGGCTGTTCTTGAAAAAAATGCTAACAGATATAAAAGAAAATTTAAATTTATAGTATTAATTAAATTACTGTGAAATCCATAAGTTGATTCTAAACATTTTTCTAAAAATTATAATCTACTATCAATGTTTTCGGTAAAACTGATTTTACGAAAATAATTATATATGTTTACTCGAACACTACCTGATACATTTAAAACTATATATATTGCAATTAAAAGTAGTTATAATTCGTAAATAGTTTATAGTGAATTTTTACATATATTCTTATATTTATATTTATCAATAGTCTAAATTAATTTAATTCTAAATATAATTTTACAAACACTAGAGAAAATAAATTATAATCTTAAATCATGGATATCCTTGAAATTACATGATCCAGCCATCGATATGATATATATTATAGCGTCCTTGGCCCAAACTATTGATTTATTGCCGCTCATATTTTACTGACTAGTAGGAATTTAAATGAAAACTTTCATATAGAGATATATTTCTAAGGACTCATTTTACTTATTTATTAAGATTTATATATATTTCTATTGAAAAGAATCGCAGCAATGAATTAAAACAGCAGAAAATCTCAAATTAGCATATGACTAGCAAATATTAAAAAAATTCTCATTCCGAGATATTTCGTAATTGTCGAGAGAAGAAAAATAACTTTAATTTATTAATTGATACTGAAAATATTGATAGAGAAGCGAAACGGAGTTATTAATTGGAGAAATCCGCTAAATTTAAAATATATCCATTCATCCTTATTCAGTTTGGAGATGGTTTCGATTATTGATCGCTGCATTTATTGAACACCGTCAATATTTGTGATCTCTTTTCATAAAACTTCTGCACGCGAGCAGTTGTGCGTCATTCTATATATCTTATTGAATGATTTCGTAACTTCTGCGAGACGTCAGAAGAAGCATTTAAACACTGAAGATTTCAATAATTCAGGGAACTGACGTCATTGCACTAAGGTGAGGAATCATTTTTGTTCATTTGATTATTAATAATTTAATAAAAACAAATTCTGTTATATATAAAACATTAATTTTGATAATATTTAAATTCAATGATTGAAATTATTTCATAAATACTATACTTTGAAAAGAATTTTCATAAAATTTTAGAAGGGAACTAAAACTGATAGATCGACCAATGGAAATCTGGTCGTACCACATTTAATGGGAAAAATAATACACAGAGTATTTAAATATGAGGAAAAAAGATGACAAGCTTTGAAACAACTCCAAATTTCAATATGTTTTTTTATAATTTTGTTTTAAAATTAAAACTTTGACAGATTTTAAACAATGTTTATTTGAAAGACAAAAAAGGCAGTGTGAAAGAAACTAACACGTTTTAGTTAATTATATTATTTTGTGAATTTTCCGCGATAATAAACTAATCGTATAAGAGGAAAATAAAACTATATCGTTATCTCCTTTCATAAATTTATTTTCTACAGGTAATTTTATAGTAGTAAAATAAATTTCTATTCTAAATTGGCAGGTCATATCAAATATTTACACGATATTTTCGAATTTAAAATCTTTATGGAATAATTGTAAAAATTCAAAATTAACCTTAGTTTTCGTGGAAAATAGTGATATAATTTTAGAATCCGATAATAAAATGATCCGAGATTTCCATAAAATATCTTATCATTAAGAATGGGAGTAATTGAACATTGGTTATGGTAGATGCGAAACAGTTCTTTTCTCTTAAAACTGTGAATATATGAAGGAGAGAAATAATATTCGGTAATAGCAAAATCATTTCATTTGAATATAATACCGATTACCTGCGCTTTTATTTGAAATTATATGTCAGTTTTCGGATAATTATTTTTTCCTTATTTTTTATTTGAATGATAAATATAACGGTGGTTTGTATTTGTTTAATTGAAATATTTTAAAGGTCAATAAATGTTTGACATCATTTAAATTCAATTATAATCATACGCGTGTAACCACGATATTTTAATTAAATAATTAATATTAATTTATTAATAGAAAAGATTATTATTTATCAGCATTTGTAATAAATACGAGAAGTAGTAGAATTTATAGAATTCAATTAATATTTTACGCTATTTTGTAACTTTTTCGATATTTTTCTTTAATAAAATCACTTTGTAAGTTTAAAACACAAAATTCATGTAACTGGTAATATCTCTGCATGCTATGGTACTGTATTGCTAAAAGTTTTATGATGATTTTTATTTTATAATTGTTTTAGTTGATTTAGATTAGTAACTTTTTATTAATTATGGGTTAAATTTTTTATACAATTAGTTTTATATAGGTTTCAAATAATTAAACTATATATTGAAGCGTATTGCTGAAGGCTAATTGGCATATTTATCTGAATAGTTTAATGCCGAAGTGAGCTAAGTCCATAGAAACTCGATTTTGCGAAATAAACAATTTTATTAATTTTTATATGACAAATGGTTCGACTTTAACCAGGATTAATTATGTATAACCTGTTTTTTCTTAAATATATATAATTGATAATTTTTTAAAGAATTAATTTTATCCGAAAGAAAAACTGATTTAGAAAAAGTAATTTTCAAAAGGACACGGTTCGTTTCAGCATTTATAATCATCATTGTAACAAAATCTAAATGCAAAGCTGTCAGGCAAATTGATCGATATGCCCGATGTAAATAGATCACATATTTTTACTAATTTATACTTATAACTTAATAAGCAACTGTTTCCAAAAATGTTACAGTTATCGAATTTAATATACTGTAAATCAAAATTATTAATCCATATATAAGATCTTTACAATAGCTTCCAGCAATTCATGAAATTTTAAGAATATTAAACCACACCATGAAATTGTTGGAACATATATATCTTTTCCAAATCCATAAAATTATAACCCATAAATAATATATTGTATTATTAGTTAAGTTTATGTTTTAATATTAAATATACAGTATTTAATGTTGCGTAGAAGTACTTTATGTATATTCCGTATATAAGCGGTAGAGTACTTGTATTATTGCTCGAGAATTTCAAGTACGCGGCAACTTTATAGCATTATGACATCCGCTTCCTGCCTAGGATAATTTGTAATAAAACTATTTTAAATTAACTTAAGCAAATTAAGCCATCGAATCACACAGAAAAATCCGAATCCGTTGTCTTTTGGTGGCTGCCACTTTTAGAGCCCACCACAAGCTGGTCAATATTTGTGATGAGATCGTATAGAAGACTGATTCATGGATTCGATAAGTCGGCCCCGGATTTCATCAATTTACACATTTTATGGAGAATAATTCGATAATGAATCATTCAAAAATATCATTTTATCATATAATGTATTTATTATAGCGTTAGAAACTATTTGGTTTTTCCGATTAATTTTAACATTGATTTAACCATTACTGTATAAGTCACGATGACGTCACCTCGACCATTGTTACGTCATCGTGACATCATCGTGATAAAATATGTTGGTTAAATCAATGTTCAAACTAACTAGAAACAAAAAGCCAATGGATTCCAAATGCTATAATCCTCCTTTCGCCATCCAGCCCCCTTCAGAGGTGTGGATGCCACCATGGTTGGAACTGCCCCTGTCTCTTATTAATCTGATTGATTGGAAAGGAACGTAAAAAAATAGCAATAAAAAAACTTATAAAATCACTTAATTCAAAATTTATTTATTACTAACCAAGGTGCCGACATGATGATTAATTGTATTATGTAAACACGCTCATTGGAGTGTTTCTTTAAATAGATAAGTTGTCACTAAAAAATGAACTTTAAAACCCTCAAGATTCATTCGGAGACAAGACGCGACAAGGTCTTAATAGAACAGAAACATAAGGCTTTTATGCGTAGACATTTTGAATTATGTATCAGAAATTCCTGATGCAACACCGGTAGCCTGATTAATATTAAAATATTTTCAACTACCGTGTATAAAAATTTTCAATAGAATGTTTTCAAGTACATAATCATGTACTGTATTAAATCAATATAATATATTATGTAAAAATATTATCGGTTATATCATTTTACATTTTACATAATTGTTGCATTATACTTTGTAACTAAATTTGAATGAAGTTTATGTTAATCTTATATTTTTGATGTTTTTTGTTGATCATATCAATCGTACTAAATGCAATTACATCAATGATTTGTGCACTTCATCAACTAATCAAATAATGACATGAATATTTATATAGAATTTTATATTGATAGTCTATATAAAACATTTTTATAATATATGTACAGTACAGGTAATTGTTAAAAACATTGTAAGAGCGTATCAAATGAAGAAAACGACATACTAGACCAAGAGTAGCCAAACTTCATGTTACTACCAGGTAGAAGAATATCAAATACTTGAGAGTTACAATCAGTTTCTTTTTGGTCAATGAGAAATGCATCAGTTTTTTCGGGTTATCTTAACAATGGTTTCAAAAATTGTTTATTATATACTTCACATATTTTTATTTCATATACAGTATTACTTTTTACAATAAATAACAAATTAAAAATATATTATTACTTTTTAATTAAATAGGTATTTGCTCCATATTAAGTATTGACTTTCATGGTATAGAAACTTACCAAAAATCCGCAATTTTTCCGCCGTGGTACTAGACTAATGTTATATAAAAACTTAAATTTAAGGCTGGATTCAAAAGCGTTTTGTAATAAGCTATATTCACTTTTGTATGGTTCGAAACATTTCTATCACTGAATTGAACTCAATGTTGTAGCCATACATAGTGTATCAAAAAAGATTTATCTGTCTGAAGTTTAGTAAATAGTAAACTATAATATCTACATGTATAATACATATAGTATATCCTATATTAGTGTTTATGAAATTACACTTTATGTATGGTAGAGTTCCGTCTTTATCTCTCTGTCGACTCTATCAATAAGGCCAGGTGTGGTTTTGAAATCCCTAATTTAATTATTTGTCAAGATGAAAATAATGCAAAATAATTTAATTTTAAAACTTAACAAATAAATGCATACTTTAAAAACGTATAAATTTATTTTTTATTTTATAATAAAACTGGAATTATAAGGAAATGCTTAGTTTGATCGTTCGAAACTATAAGAGATTTAGCAATCGATTCAAATCGAAGTTATGAGGTGGAGATTAAGAACAATTAATAAAAGAGCATCACTAATTTATAACTTTATAAATTATACAGTAAAACTTCGATCTAACGTTTTCCAAGGGGACGGCGAAAAAACACGTTAGATTGAGGAAAACGTTAGA
>WUQG02418703.1:0-15411 GCA_011317285.2 Androctonus mauritanicus | reverse complement strand
TCATTGTTGCTCGATGAGACTTTACTACATCTTTAGTCTTTATTTCCCATTTTACTGGTCCAGATTCCAAAGGATAAATGCAACTGAGAATTAAGTTCTGACCAGGATAGACGACCAATGTTCCATCCTCTGTAATTCCCATGGGAATATTCAAAGTGCCTGGCAGAGGATGGATGTCGATAGATGGACGATCATCACCTGCAAAAAAATATGGATAATAGCCTATATCAACATAATTCAATTTAATTCAAGTTTCATACAATTTTCTTACGTTATTTGAGAATTCGAAAACCCCGATGTTGTACAAATCGTATAATATAACAAAATTAGATGTAAATTTATATAGATTTATGTTTAATAGAAATTAATTAATAAAGATTGCTCAAGATAGCATTGATCAAAACTAAGAGGGAACTTCCCTTGGAACAAGTAGTTCCTCCAAGTCGTGGGAAACTTCCTGGTTGAAAGTTGTAACAAATATAACGAGTTCCGTGTTTGGAAGAAGACAGAGAGATTATTCAGATTGGCTAAGAGTTAAGAAGACAACCATGGAAGTTTTAACGAGGGGAGTTTAATGGAACTGTACCCAACGAACATTTCTGGATAATGGTGAACATTTGGTGTATAGATTATGCCAACCTGAAATAGTGTACTTCATTAAAAATATGTCTCTCTCTCTCTCTCATATGTGCGGGATTAGCGGAACTCACTCACTCATTCTCTTTCTCGATTATTATAGAATTATATTATTGTCACTTAATACATATTGTTAACCGCTTCATTTTATATTATGTTTTGTTTTAATAAATATTTGTTATAGTTGTAATAAGTTTTGAACCAATCCTTCACACCCACATCCCTGTGCCACTTATCCACGCGACGTTATTCTAAATTCACAATTATATTTACATAAACTCGGCTTATATCCGTTGCGCGGTCTTCACAGTTATGAATGTAGCAAAAAGTATAATAATTCCTACGTAATGTCTTGCGACTATTATATCTTTAATCATCCAATGGAATCAGTAAAATTTATAAAAATTAATAAAAATATTCACCCTATAATAAAGTTATCATCCCAATGAAAACGATATATAAAAGATGGAAGAAACCCGATAACAGAAATCAGAGTTTCTCTATCTTGTAAGCTAGTGAAGGATAATTTTACAAGCAATAATGTAAGTAAACAGTAATGTAGTAGTGATGGTCATAAAGAAACAAAATACTGTTGCTCGTACTGTATAGAACTAATAATTTTTTCTCATATGTTTGAATATGCATCTTATAGTCATGAAAATTACATTACTTACAATCAGATAACTCTGGATGGACACATTTTCTAGAACTGTTATCGAAGAGAAGACCTAAAGGACACGACTGGATTCGGAATGTTTGTTCCATGCAATTATAATAATTTTTGCAGTCTAACGGGTAAAGGTGATGTCCATTTCCGGCGGAATGGCAGAAATCTTGAACACTTCGAGAATCTAAAAAAGAAGACAAATTTTGTATTCTAGAATATCGCGATGTATATACAAAGCTATAAATTGTTTTTACTCACCATCGATATCTTTCCCATCGGCCAACTTCTTGCAGATAGGAGGATCTGCTGACCACTGACCTTCCAAACAAGTAATGCTTCTGGGTCCAACCAAGACGTATCTTCCGATGTGAGAACACCTAAAAATCAATTCTTTTCCATTGATTATAGACTTAATCTTGGGTGTGAAGGGTCTAGAATCGTAGCTTACTACCAAATTTGGATCCCAGTTTAGAGTCGGAACGCAGAAATCATCAGAACCTGAACCATCTAAATATGAAAAAGTTAGAAAATTAGCAATATTTCAGCCATTCCTACAATCAATAGATTTATTTTTTATATAATTATTCATTTAACATATAACATTGATATATCAGAAAATGTGCTTTAAGATAAATTTATTACAATTGTATCATATTTTAACCGAAATATAATGTAATCAGAATTATATATCAAAACAATTATCATCGAAAATTAATATTTTCGATCATTTAAGTCTATAATCATAAAATTTGAATGGTTAAAAGAATGCTAAAGGAATTTTATAAGATATTCATTCATATGTCAGTTTTATACAGTAAACTCCCATATAACGTGTTCTCCTATAACACGACGAAAAAATTGCGACTAGTATTAATACAACTCTATAAACACTCCAGTATAACGCGTAGAATAAATTTTTTTAAACGTTACTTACCCGTTACTTATAACATCCGTTGATTGTTAATAAAAACCAAACGATGTTTATTTCGTTTCCATGACAACTTTAACAACTTTTTCGTCGGATTATACGAATCCGTGTTTTCGGACTCCATCTTATATGGAATCTACTTGTATATAATATTTTTTAATAATTTAATTACCTGTATTCTGTTTTGTTTTCTGCTGTATCAAAAGAAACTTTCTTTAAAACAAGTTAATTAACACTCTGCTCACAATAAAATCAAATTCGAAACTAAGGCAATCTCATTAGCAACAAACGATCAGTGCTGGAATTTAGAGACAAGTTTAAATTTGCATAAAATCGTCTGATAATGCATGTCTCGTATAACGCCATTTCCTGTAACGTTGAACCTATTCACCACGTTGTACGGGAGTCCACTGTACAAAGTAGATCCCGTATAACATGGATTCCGAAAAGACGGATTCGTATAATCCGACGGAAAAGTTATCAAAGTTGTCATGGAAACGAATTAAAACATCGTTTGGTTTTTTATTAACAACCAACGGATATTACAAGTAACATGTAAGTACCGTTTAAAAAAATTTATCCTAAGCGTAATACGGGACTGTTAACAGCGTTGTATGAATACTAGTCGCAATTTTTTCGTCGCTTTATAGGAGAACCCGTTATATGGGAGTTTATTGTATTATATTAATGCCAAAATATGCTCATGATTTAAAACTAAAAATAAAATAATATTTTGTTATGCGAAAATATTTAAAATTGATTTACAATGCAATATAAATTTCTAGAACGAATACAAAATTTTTATATGGTCAGTCAAAATTTGGTTCTAATAGTATTTCGAGATTAATTTGATTATTCCTCTTATGATCCTATTAATTTAAATTGTAGGATTGTTGAAACTATGCATCAATTCCTCTTCAAATCTCAAAAGGACATCGTTAAATACGGAAAACAAATAAAACAGTCAAAAAGTGTAATTTAATATATTTGTTTTTGCCATAAAAATTTTCGGAGAACAACTCCAGAAGTAATTTCTATTTTTAACTAGAGATATCAATGTTTAAAGTGGTGGTAATTAGAAAAAAAAACTTATCTTGTAATACTGTATTATATAGTATAGTTTTTAATGCTTACTACCAAATATGTTATCTTTCTATCTGAAATAATAAAAAAAAAAACCGAAACGAAATCGTTATAAAAATGTAAGATTAAAATTCGAAATTCGTTAATATTAATGATTAAATGACGAAAATTGTTAGAATTGCGGAAATTACGATTAAATGCAAATTCTCTCATTACATAAATGGAGGATAAGTTTTGTATACAGTTAGAACGCTGTTTATACGCTTCCCTCTTGTACGTTTTTCGCACTTGTGCGTTGTATTTTGTATACTCTTTCGATTTTGCATGTAAAATCATCTTACTCGCACGTTTTCCATTTGTACATTTTCGCATTTGTACGTTATTATTTTTATTTCCCCAGAATCGTTTCGTTGCATTTATACATAAAATCTAAAAAATCTTGGCCAAACTTTTTCGACAGAGGTACAGTTTGTTATACTGTACACTACATTATCTTACGAAATAGAAAATAGAATGAATACAAAAGTAAAACAAAAACTTATCGCACCAATCTTTCTACCGACGTTATGTAACATTGTGTTACACTGGATGTAACACAACGTTACATAAAGATCAAAAAACATTAGTGATGACAAGATGTGTACAATAGTTGCGTATGAAGGCTTGATCTATGAATATAGGATTGCATGCAAAAAACAAACTACAATGATTCTTTCTTTATGCCAAAATAACTGTGTTTGTTCATCATGGTTAATTAAACTTCTTTAAGTTTTAATGTATTTTTTCAACATTTAAAGTTAAAATAAAAAGTTTTTTTTAACATTAATCTCACTTGTATATAATTTTTATAAACCCCCTTCAAAACGTATAAACGAAGTTCTGTTGTATTTTAAATTAATGATTGACGGATAAATGAACATTATGTTAACATTTTTTTTCTATAGGTTTAAAAATTTAAAAAATATATATATATTTAATTGATTTGAATTTTTATAATTCTTTGTAATAAATCATTTCTAATATATTTGTATATATTTTAAATTTATCACCAAGTTTACGCATTTTAAATTTGAGTCAATCCTTAATCTCGATAAAAACTAAAACAAATTTTAAAATGTTTTACATAAACTTCATCCTTATAAATTATATTTTATAATATTTTTTTTGATGATTTATAATATTTTTTGATTCATTTGATAAAAAAACAACGCGAATTTGAGATCTTAAAATTTATATTTTAATATCTCGAAGTCATTATCTCTCTCTCTCTCTGTCTCTCGGCCGTTCATTTTTTTTCACCTTGAAGTACTCAAGATGTTCTTATCATTCATATAATCTTACAATGAAAATTAATTATTATGTAAAAGTTATTGAAATTATTTCATGTCTTAAATTTTTGTTTCGATTGAATTTCCCAGAATGTGCAATACACGGTCTTCTTCTTCTTCATCTTAAGCTTTTCTCATGTCTACATGGGGTCGCTGTTTTTGATGATCTTTCTTCATTGCTCTCTGTCCTTTGTCCACTCCCTTCTGAGAACCTTTGATCTCAGATCTTCATCCACAATATCTTGCCATCTTCTCTTGGGTCGTCCTCTTTTCTTCTTTCATTCACTTTCATGTTCATAACTCTTTTGCCAGTGTAGTCTTCATCTCTTCCCATTACATGGCCAAACCATCTCAGTCTACTGTCTTGGATTTTATTTTGTTTATATAAATCGGTTCGTTTGAAATTTTCAGATTTTATTCTTGCTCTTCACCAATGTTGAGATGGATGTGCTGAGTGACACTAGCAGACAGGATTAGAAATGAGCACATCCGAAGGATAGTGAAGGTTACAGATATTGCAAATAAAATCCAAGAAAGTAGACTGGGATGATTTGGCCATGTAATGAGAAGATATGAGGACTACACTGGCAAAAGAGTTATGAACATGAAAGTTAAAGGAAGAAGGAAAAGAGGATCACCCAAGAGAAGATGGCAAGATATTGTGGATGAAGATTTGAGACGATTCAACTTTCATGTTTATAATTCTTTTGCCAGTGTAGTCTTCATCTCTTCCCATTACATGGACAAACCATCTCAATCTACTTTCTTGAGTTTTACTTGCAATATTTGTAATCTTCATTGTCACTCGGATGCGTTAATTTCTAATCCTATCTGCAGAATGTGCTATACACAGTCCCATTAAAATTACGTGATTTTGATATATGATAAAAATACGGGACAGTGATTATAATTTTAAATATTTACATTTGATTATGGATAATATATTAAGATTATAATTCTAAAAGTCTGCCTTTCACAGTTCGATTATTCGATTATTTATATGTTTTTTTGTACAGTTATCATTGTAAATTTTTAATGTATATCCTATTGAAAGACCATTAGCGTAAACGTAGATACTAATGCACATAATTTTAAATTTTTCAATATAAGTAATGCTTTACTTGTCATGTTTAGATACGTTATTTGTTATTTTAGCAGAAAAAAAAAATTGCACAAGAAATATATCGAATCGAACTTCTTTTGAAGATTATAGACTACTATTTGTATAACCATAATTTAATTTAATAAAATGAATCATAATAAATTTATCCATATCGAAGTTTTTTATTTAGGTCAAATTGTAGGCCTATATGTTCGTGCTATTCTAGCGTGTTAAACTTCGTTTTGAAATAGCTGTGTATGTTTTCGAGAATCGGTTTTGTTGAAATAAGGAGTATAGATGTAAATGAGCTAAATGATACCATCAGGAGTCTATATAATATGTACTGTACATATGCAGCTTTGCGTGTACACATATCTATCATGACTTTTATTCACTGAAAAATAGTTTAAGATGCTTTGTATGGTCTGGCATGCAACATGATGTCTAATGACACCAGAGAACATTAATATCTTAACAAAATCAGTTTTTTTAGTAACAAAATGCTTAAAGTATTATATTTTTCGTCTATTATATTCAAAAATTATGTGGAAATTACGTGAAATAATTCATATATTTAATTCTGAGAAACTCGTTTAATTTTGTAACTTTAATAAAACATAATAAGAATTATTAATAATAAATTTATTCTACTGTCCTCGAAATTTCATTATAAAATATGAAAATACTGTATTGAAAATAATAACGATTTAAAATCATTTATAAACTTACAATAAATTAATTTATTCATAGAAAAAATAAGGTTACGAGTAATAGGTTCAAGTGTGAAAATATTAAAATGAATTATTTTAATTATATATTATAAAAGAATCTATATCTATAATTTATATACTAATTGCTTGATTATTATTATAACCAAATTTATTTGATCATACTTTGAATGTATTCTACTTTAATTGCGTTATGCTGTAAAAGTTTATAGCATATATCAAAAAGATTTCAGTTTTTGCTCCAAAATATTCGATTTATGAGAAATTTAAATCGCCATTTGAGAAACCGGAGTTAATAATAAAAAGAAATGAAAATAAGTATTTTTAACAGTTTTTCTAACTTCAAAAATCTCTAAGAAAATATTATCATCTCTTGTTGGAAAAATAACAAATATCTCAAGAACGAAAAGCTAATCAAATGAATGAGGCAGTTATTCGCGTAAAGAATTCTTATTTTCTAAGTTGATTTACATATGAAAACAACATTCATACAGTTTAAGAAGAATCTGTTGTTGCCTAGAATGGAGAGCTGAAATTTTCAAGATAGCGACTATGCTCTCGGTTGTTATTAATCAGAGATAACTTCCTCATATATATCAGATATTATAACAGTATTTTTAAAGTTTAAAAATATCAAAGATAATATGATAATCTATGATATTTTTAAAAGTAAAGTTTAAAAATATCATAGATAATTTGCAATCAGCTA
This sequence comes from Androctonus mauritanicus, assembly GCA_011317285.2. NCBI lineage: Eukaryota > Metazoa > Arthropoda > Arachnida > Scorpiones > Buthidae > Androctonus > Androctonus mauritanicus. The sequence continues at coordinate 8,230 of WUQG02418703.1, read as the reverse complement.
TAACAAAATGAACTGTACATTAATCACAACACCGTATAAGCTACAGGGACAATCTGTGAATGGCTGAAAATGATCTATGATAACTCGAGGAAGAAATAAACAAAGAAAAATGGTAGTAGACGACCTTTTATATTCTATATTATCTCGAAAAAGAAATATTTCCAAATCCATATTTATGTAGACTTTTTGCTTTGTTTTATTGAATAACTTTTGAGAGGAGGATTCTCTCTTAAAATTCAAGATTTAGGAGGATTATCTCTTAAATACATTTAATTTTTGATTATGGTCATTAAGCTATTGTAGCCTATACATTTAAGAATGAAACCTCTTAAATGCCTATACATTTAAGAGATTCTTAAGCTATTGTACTATGCATTTAAGAGTGAAACTTCTTAAATGTGTAGGCTACAGTAACATAATTATATAATTAACCTACATAACATTAACATTAATTATATAACTTTAATTTTTTTACAATAAAACGTAAACATTACAATATTATATTTTAAATTAAGTAACTTGTTGGCTGAGACAAAAGAAACAAGAAAATTGCGTGTAGAGAATTACTCGATTATTCCTATTACTGATTATTTCTATTTATATGAAGATATGAAAATAGAAGTAATAAGTTTTCGACAAAATTATTTGTATTTGTCATCAAAATTAAGTTTAAAACAAGTTATTTTTCTGGAATACATAAACTGAATCAAAACTTATCAGAAGACTAATGTGTCATCAGGAAGGACTAGATTTACATATAGGATATTCCTAAAAGATCTGGCCAAATTTAAATGTCAAAAGTTATTCAGCAAAACAAAGCAAAAAGTCTACATAAATATGAATCTGGAAATATTTCTTTTTCGAGATAATATAGAATATAAAAGGTCGTCTACTCCCATTTTTCTTTGTTTATTTCTTCCTCGAGTAATCATAGATTATTTTCAGCCATTCACAGATTGTCCCTGTAGCTTATACGGTGTTGTAATTAATGTACAGTTCATTTTGTTACAGTTGATTGCAAACCACAGTTTACTACAGACATCACGAAATTAATTGTATGTTTTTACAATCTGTATTATCTCCAAAAGAAAACATTTCCGGACATAAATTTATATTGACTTTTTTTGTATTTTGTTTTGATGAGTGTCATCTGTGATTTAAATTTGGAATATCCTGTATAAGCTAGACATGATGCAGTTTAGGAGAGATATATTAAAAGAAGCCTCATGCCAGGGCCGGATTATCCATTAGGCACAACAGGCATATGCCTAGAGGTCCTCGACAAAAGCGATTACAAAAGCATGTTAAAATTATTGAATAATTTTATATTTTATTTTTAAAAAAATTTGTATCTACTGGCACTTTAATCTGGCCCTATTTCATGCTTTGCTAAAACGAATTAAATGCATTTAGGAGGATTCTTTCTTAAATGCATTTAATTTTTTTATTATAGTTCTTAAGATATTGTAGCCTATACATTTAAGAGTGAAACCTCTTAAATGCTTATACATTTAAGAGGTTCTTAAGCTACTATATACTTAAGAGTGAAACCTCTTAAATGTATAGGCTATATATGTATTACTATGGTTCTTAAGCTACTGTAGCCTACGCATTTAAGAGGTTTCACTCTTAAGTATATAGTAGCTTAAGAGTGAAAACCTTAACCTATACATTTAAGAATGAAACCTCTTAAATGTATAGGTTGCAGTAACTTAAGAATCATAATGTTCAAGAATCCAACTCTGATATACTATAATATTGAAATTAATTAAAATATCACTTTGTTAGATTTCTGATTATTGAAATCAAATTAGTATAATCAACCAAAGCTCAATGGCATCTTACCCCGAGTATTCGGGGTAAATGGCTAATTGTAACATTTTTTTTTTTTTTATTAAAAATCATGATCCGATTGTTATTTCGAAATGTTTGATTGAATCATATATGCAAAACAACTTATAAATTTAAATGCAAAAGACACGAAATGAAAATATTCAAATTTAATACGAATTTTATGCCAAAGTTGGTTCTCTTCCACCAATTCATAATAATTATTTCAGCTAATATAATTTTATTAAAAAATGACTCGAATCAAGAAATTGATTTCTTTTAATTATAATTTTATATAATGCAAATAAATACATAAAAACTCTTTTAATGTCGTACGGCCTACAATATAGGCCCTATAGCGTTCACTTCATTTGTTTATAATATATAACTCGTCTACTTGCTGGGTTGAAATTTGGATTTGGATATAATTTATAAAATATTAGTAGTGATTTCTTGAAATTTATAAAAAGAATTAGGAATAAAACTTTCTATAATCTGAAGAAACAGAATTTATAAAAGACATAATTGTGTTTATGTAATTTAATTATATATTTTTGCAAATTTTAACTCCATACTCTAAGTTTTCAGCCATTTTCTTTCACGTTATTATATTTGTGATACGTTATTAATTCGAAAAATTTACAAAAATTTCAAAACTTACAAAATACTAAAGAAACGAAGTCTGTTTAAAACATATTGCTGTATAAGAAGACACACTGAAAAAAATTTTATACAGAATATAAGTGTTTTATTATTATAATTAAAATAAAACACAGACGGTATGTCACCATTTTTTACAGACACCAAAACAAAATGCAGTTATGGCGACATGCCGTCTCTCAGATACAAATCGGGTCGTTTTCTTAAAATAAACAATAAAGAAAAAATACTACAGCATTTATCTTAAATAAAACTAGATCGAATTATAGATAGCTATTAAAAAGACAAGATTTTGCAAAAAAATATAAAATAAAAAGTTATCAATAAAATTCAAATATCAATCATCTCATATATTGCAAATCACGGTAAGATTGTATACATGGCAAAGCCAGGAAAAATGGTATCGATCGATAGGGGGAGTCGAGACACAAAATATCCTTAATGAACTAGAAGGTAAAGATCAAAGGTTAACGAGATATACTCGCGTTTAAGTAGCATAGGTAGCATAGCACGGGAACGGGACGCGTCGCGCTCCACACTAGCGAAGCGAACCACAGTGAAACTTTCAGCTTCCATATCTCGTTACCCTTTGACCTTTGATCCCTAGTTCATTAAGGATATTTTGCATACTTCGACCTCCCTATCGATTGATACCATTTTTTCCGGGCTTTGCAATCTACGCAATCCTACCAATGGAATGCCAAATGATATTAAAGTTCATCATTCAATGTTTTTTTCGTTTTATATATAGAGTAAATATAGTTTTCTTCTATTATTAATAGTCAGTACTGTCTCTAGAGCTTTTAGCGTTACGAGTAAAAATTTTCAAAGTGCTCCTCAAGTCGTCAGTTTTGAAAAATAAATAAATTCATAAACGTATCGCACTTTACAATCTGTTCACTATTTAAATTATATGTAAAAAATAATTGTATCTTACTATAATAATCATAATAATAACAAAACAAAATGCGTCAGCGCCCTTTGGCGCTTCTTAAATATCGGCGCTGTGAGAGGGCGCTCCGCTCGATCGTATATCGAACCGGCCCTGTTAATAGTACTTTTTTAATACACGTATAGTATTTTTTGAAGACGAAATTGTTTATTTGTTCTAGTTTTTTTAAACGTTAATTTAAACTAAACTTAGAACTATCTAGTAATAATCAGAAAATAAATATTGCCAAATCTGTATTTATGATTTATATTAATTAATATCTTTTCGTTGGACGTCATATATTAAGGGTTAATGATGTATCATTAAAACAAATTTTTATCTTTAGAGATCTAGAAATGATATACGATTGAAAGTTAATTTTTTTTTTTTTTTTTGCCTCATATTCTGTAATATACAGAGGTTTATTTAAACAATTATAGATTTATTCGCCATGGAAATAATACCAAATTTTTTATTATACAGTATACATAATTGCATTTTTTTACTTAGATCGAAGATGAAAAGCAATTCTCCTTTTTAATAGATGGATAAAAAATTTTCTTTTTTTTAAAGATTTTTATCGTCTTGTTCCTGTTTAGCATCGGCTCTTCTCGTATTTCATGTAATATACTATACAGTAAATCATTCTCCGAAATTAAGAAATAGAATTATTATCTGATTGCATCTTATAAAAGTAAAATAAAATATTTTGCAATGTGTGATATTTAAAATAAATTAATTAGACTAAATATTGGGGGGGTGATTTCAGTAGTTTTCATACAGAAAATAAAAATAATTTTTAATGAATAAAATTTAAATATTAGAAGAAATATCAATAAAGTTCTGTAACTTTTGTTAAGTCATTTCAATCAAAAAATAAGTTTACAACCGACTGTTTTCTTGTTTAATAAACTTTTAAGAAAAAAAATATATAGAGGTCCTCAAAAAAATTATGCAGTAACCAGTGGCGTACCAAGGGAGGGCGGAGGGAGCGAACCGCCCAGGGCCTATGATTAGGGGGCCTCCGAAGAACCTTAAGTTTTAAGTATATGTACCTATATGTTTCTTTGCTAGATGTAAGTTGTTTTTTCTTTAGTCTTTAAGATTTTTTTGTTTTCCAAATAATTTTAACTATTTTATTTTGATTAAATAAATGCTAATTATATATTTGTGTTGACATTTTGTATTGTGATCATTCCAATTAAGGGGGCCCCAGGGAGACTTCCACCTCGATAGCTGTAGGCCCACTGACAGTAACAATGACTTTATCTGCAATCTCTATACTGACTATATTAATTAATTATGGAATGAATTTTGTATTAGTTAATTAGGGAATGAGAACAACATTAATTATTTTAATTGTATCTCTCAGTTCCAAAAGGATCATTTATAGTTCTTTGGACTTATTAAGAACTTATTTTGTTATTGTAGCTTTTTAATAATTAAACTAAATGGAGTTATTTTAATTATTAAAAGAAATAATATTTATGCTTTAATAATTAAATAAAAATTTAATTATTTTCTATAATCGGTTGAATAATTTTATGAAAAAAATTCTACAGATAAATTATTTAAGTTTTTCCTGATCAAATCAAGTAACTACATATTTCTAATATTGTGAAGAACCATCCTATTTATTACCATTAAGATATTTTGTTTCAGATGTGCCGAATGTTCGCTTATAGGAAATAATATTTACGTGTATAAGTTTGTAGTATTTGTGATTTTTATGACGGATCTGGTTGAAGCTGCTGTCTCTTCAATACATATAATGGAGGACCTACAGTTATCGAGTTCCGAGGCGGAAATCTCCTTGAATGATCGCTATACAAAATGTCAACACAAATATAATTAACATTTATTTAATTAAAATTAAGTAGTTAAAGTGATTTGGAAAACAAAAAATTTTAAGACTAAAGAAAAAACAATTTACATTTGGCAAACAAACATATATTTTAAAAAATGTTTTGTGGAGCTAAAAAGATAACCCGGTTATTTTAAGTCCTAGAGAGTTGAAACTTCGCCTCTGGGAGGATTGTTTTTGACACCCTCAAAGGTGATGTTGCCAAATTGTGCAACTTTTCCTTAAATTTAGGGAACAATTTATTAAACTTGTTTAGTTTTTAACAGTATTTTGACACACGCTTACCCACCTACTTTCTGCACATAGAGCAGCATCTGTCACCCGGGCATGAGGGCAGGTGCATGACTAGAGGGGTGAAAAACTGCTCATATCTTATGAAATTATAGCATCAGCGCTTCTAACATAAACTTTTAAACATAAAACACGGCACATTTATACGTAATCATCCTCTCAAAATACAAAGTCTCTTTTTTACATTCCTGTATATAGGTACAAATACTTAAAACTTAAGGTTTTTCGGAGGCCTACCTGATCAGAGGCCCGGGGCGGTCCGCTTTTTCCGCTCTCCTCTTGGTACGCCACTGAATATATGTATATAAAATTTACTTTGTATGTTGGATAGACGGTAGTTTGGGCAATGTATTTAGGTTTTGTGTACCACTCTTTGTTAAAATTCATTAAGCAGTCATTTACCAGTATACCTGCCAAATATCGTATAGAAGTATGATCGCAATATTGTTCTATGCAATATTTAGCATACATTAACGTAAAAATTATCTTATAATAATGTGTATCACTTTCTATCTTTGTAATTATTCCAGGTGCTAGATTCTAATAATTCATCGAAATGTAGAAAAATAAAATTATTTTTATTTGTTAATTTTTATTTATTGCAAAATATTATTAATATTAACCGGGAAATTATAGTCATTAATGAATCCTACAATTAAATTTTCCAAATTGTTTCTGTTAATAAGTCAATATTTGTATTTGTGATCACTTATTCAAGGTTTTCAAACTTTTCACAAGCAAAGGAAGAATGTACGATATTGATTTACTTCTAATATCTTATATGTAGCTTTTTGTGATTCGAGATGAGGTTATCAAAAATATGAAACCAACTCAAATAACTGCAACAACATAACAAAGTAAACATTTGGCTTTTAGATTATGAAACTTTGTTGCTCTCGAGATGGACTTTTCATAATTTCAGGTATTTCTTAGATATACAATATTAATCACGCTTCTCTTTCGTGTTTTTGTTTCAGCATCGAAATTAATGATATCAAAATAATATTAGTTTAGAAAAAAATCAATAATATTTGAAGAAAAATGTAATTTATTAAAACGTATTTCCGAATTATTAAACTATAACTTGGTAAAAATCTAAAAAATGTGTATTTTCATTGCTATGCTTAACTATACATTGTTTATCAGTGTAGTCAAACAGAACAATTGTTCATGTCCAAATTTACAAGAAAAACAAACGTGTTTTCGATAGTTTACTGATACTTTTATGACTTTTAATATAATAATTAATATTATAATACAGTAAAACCTGTCAAGTTGAACACCTCTCTAAGTTGAACACATTTTGAAGAAACGAAATGTGTCCAACCTAGATGGTTTCACTATACATATATATATATAGGCCTATATATTCAATATATTATAAATCGGAATACAATAAATAATCACAATAAACTATCTATAATTGTAATTTTTTTACAAAAAGTAAAAACCAACTTACTTTCTCATCACGATAACTTCACGACAACATCTGAAGTCAGTATCAGGGCCGGCTCAACATAAGATCGAGCGGAGCATCGCTCAAGGCTCTGATATTTAAGGGGCGCCAAAGGACGCATTTTGTATTTTATTATTATTATTATTATTGTAAGACGTAATTATTTTTTACACATAATTTATACTGTGAGCGGACTGTAAAGTGCGATATTTTTATGAACTTTATTTATTTTTCAAAACTGATGACTTGAGGGAACGCAACAAAAATTTTCGCTCGGGTCACTAAAAGCTCTTGAGCCGGTGCTGGTCAGTATAGTAATCAGCTAGTTAATTTTTAGTATAATTTTAAAAGATTATAGCATTAATTATAGGTAAGATAGCCACGTGTATCCGTTTTTGGGTAGGATTGCATACATTGCAAAGACTGAAAAAAAAAAGTTTTAGCGATCGATAGGGAAGTCGAGACACGCAAAATATCCCTAATGAACTAGGGATCAAAGGTCAAAGCTTAACGAGATAGACAGACTGAAAATTTCACAGTGCATATGGTTTGACACTGTACTTCGCCTCGCTACGGCGTGCAGCGCGACGCGTCGCGTTCCCGTGCTCTACTATTTATGCTGCCTAAAGACGCGTGTATATCTCGTTCTCTTTGTATCTTTGACGCCTAGTTCGCTAGGGATATTTTGCATATCTCGACCTCTCCTATCGATCGATACCATTTTTTCCGAGCTTTGCAATGTATGCAATCTTGCTCATTTTTGTTTTTTTTTCCTGGAAATACTTACTGAGCCTTCTTCAAATTTTCCATAGCAGGCTTCCATAACTGCAATTCAAATTGTAATGAACCATGAATCCAGGCAACATAGGCTTGAGCTTCTAACTTAGTGCGAGCATCACAAACATCGCTTTCACACAGCTCTTGAAGTTTCAAGGCGTAGGTGCAAGCTTTACGGAGCCGTTGAATGAGGTGGAATTTTTTCCTTGGCTCTGTATTTGCTTCTTGGCGGAGTTGCATTGCATAACTCCATGCTCGCTCTGCTGTCATCAATGGAATAAACAGATATCGTTCATCTTTTAACATGGATTCTGTTATGTCCTTCTTTTTAAAGTGACGCTTTTCTCCTTGGGCTACTTTCAAAACTTTACGCAATCTTCTGATCCTTCTGCTGCAGTAACAGCGGTACCGCTGATAATCC
>WUQG02418692.1:0-15411 GCA_011317285.2 Androctonus mauritanicus | reverse complement strand
GATCAATGAATTATCATCTGTAGTTTTAAACAATGCATTTTCAAATAATATTTTTCTGATGTGAAATTATTTTTACAAGTGGGTTCTGTAATAATGTTTTAAACAATAAGGAACAAATAATCATAATATTTGTAATAATAAACATTTTTCTATTTTTACTATATTTAAGTGTGTGAAATAGGTAATCTAAAAACTCTATATATGCTCACCAAGTAACACTGCCGCCTAACTAGGAAAATTTAGAATTAAACAAGTCTGTGCATCCCTGCTCTAAATCGTCTATATCTGAGACAGCCAGTTAGTTGAATCTAATGCCTAAAAGTGAAACGTTTCATTTGACACGTTTCATGTGAATAGATGAAAGTTTAAAAATAAATATCCACCTGAAATACTTAAACTTTCACCTTAAATAACTTTAAATATCTGACTCTCTTAAAAAGTAGTTGCCATTTCTCTAGTACATGAGCTGATGATTATATACATTCATGCATAGTATGAAATATACACAGATTCTTCCTTTCGTAACTTGCATATTTTGCATAGTGAATTTCCAATAGATATTATTTTGATACACAACATAGAAATGTATATAGGTTACGCCCAAACACCGAAATAGCACAATGACCGAAAAAATAGCCACAACTCATTGTGGCCAGTTCCAAACGATCAAACACCATTTCGCTTGGTGGCCATGGTGAGGCAATCACCACCCATTGTGAGCAACTCCACCAAAACGGATACACGTTCTGAGCGTTTTGAAACGACCACAGAATGTTCTGAAACAGATCAGGGCATGTATTTGTAATGGTACGCTACGAAAACATTACGAATCTTCTCTGGGTCCCAACAAAGTTTCATCATGTGCCACTGCATACGATATTGTAACAATAATAAGTACAAGTGTCGATATCAAAAAATTCTGTACAATTTAAAATGTCATAACAACAGTGCCTATAGGAATAAATGAACAGTATCTATAGCACTAAGAATAAATAGAAATAAATGTTTATAGGAGGGGCTTTACCAACAATATCTATCTGCAAAATTATTTTAATTTACAATTTTTAATTTAGATGTTAATGTTTAATTTAAACAAAAAAGAATGAAAAACCATTCTCCCCTTAGTTATCTAGAATCTTCTCGAGTTCAATTATATAAATTAAACGATGCTCAAATAAAACATGAACTGCTTCATCTTGAATTAGAAACTACATAATAAAGCTGGGTTTATACAATATTTACTTATTGAGAATGTAGATTTATGTATTTGTTTCTTCAATTGCTAAACAGAATAATATAGCGAAAAATCTTATTGAAAACGGTTACGGATCCATGTATGTATATTCGCTAGAATTTGATTACTTCCCTGAGACATAGAAATCTGAAATTTGATAATATTATAAAGATACTACTGAACTGATTCGGAAAAAACATGAAAAACTCGAAATTGCATTTCAAGGGATAGTAAAGGGGGAAACGAAATTTCCAAAGTTTATTTTATGGTTATAAAATCGGTATTTTTCAAATAATTAAGTGTTTCATATAGAATAAATTAATCCTCCCCACTAAAATGTAGACGTGTTATAGAACGGTTGTTTCTTTCATATAAAAAAGTTAAAATTATTTAATTACTCGAGAAATGGCTACCTATCTTCAACACTTTTCCAGTTATTACGGATAACTGGTGATTAATTTACAGAAAATATGGAGAAACTTACACTAGAAGATCCTCCGCCACTTTCATGTTCCTGTAATTATAAAGAATAGATAGTGAATTAAAATATTCATTATACTTTATATTAATAATTGACATAAAATATAAAATAATAAGAAATTTCTTAAACTACCATCCTTGTGATGGCAACCATTTTGAAATAAAATGAATTATTCTTAATTCAACATTCACATAGCGGATTAATTAGCGAAATTATCTGATAAAAACCTGAATATTATTCTTTAGATTTTTCATATGAATTTAAATTTAATGCTACGAAGTTAATTCTTATATTTTTAAGTAACTGGTAACAGTGCAATGCACTTGGCCATGCCATTTCGATGCAAATTCTTAACTAAAAACTTGCCAACCATCTGCCAGAGCATTTTAACTTCAAATCAAAATTATAAAAATCAAAAAAACGAGAGAGATCAATTAAGTTTTCAAATTATGTATATCCAAAATAGAAGTATAACTATGACAAAAGTAAAAAAATCGAAAAAAAATATAAAAATTAAGGAAATTTCCAGGATATAGGAGAAGATTGAGCGGTTAAACGTCGTATTGAAAAATCTTTTCAATAATTTGCGCCAATGAAAACTTTCGGTTCTTTAAGTTAAAAACAGATATACTGGAATTGCTTTTTATAGGCTTCCAAAAATATTATTTATTTTTGAATGATTAAAATGTATTTCATCAAAATTCACAAGTTATAAAAATGTATTAGTTTCATACTTATCATAAATCTTCGGAGGATCGAACATCCGCCATTTTTAAAAAGACGAATCTACCAGGTTAATTATTTTACTTTTAATTCGAATTTAATAGCCTAATCACCCTTATAAATATCACAAAATTATACAAAACAATTTAAAATTTTTAGGAAGAAAGTTTTGAATGTCTTCTAAAAAGCTGGAAGATAAAGGATTAATGTCAGGTCATGGGTCTTCCTACAAAATTTCATAAAACTGCTAATACAGTTAAAAATATATTAAGAAATGATCTCGAAGAGTTTGAACATCTGCCATATTTCAACTGCTGAAACCTAAAGGATTAAGTGAAATGGGGTCTAGGTTATCTTCAATGATTATAAGTAACAAACTACTTTAAAAGTTATTAATGGGGAACAGAACCTACAGAAACTATGGTGATCTCAATATAATTTTATCTATTTGTTATCACTGTTGTTGGTTATTTGTTTTAAAGAAACAATGGAAAAATAAATTAAAAACCATCCATTTTATGTAAGAAAGAAGAAAAACAAATTGTTTTTACTATTTTCGCATTAAATCGAAATTTTTACCCAACGAAAATAAGAAAATTATTAACATATTGCACAAATATTGTTTACGCTTCTTATATATAAATTTGAAAATAAAATTTTGGTTTTTTTTCCTAAGAAAAAATTATATTTTTAATTAATTTAAAAAATAAAATACTTACACCTATACCGGTCGATTTTGCTTGGTTAACTATATTAAAATATAACACGGAATTAATTTTATTTTTGCATAATCAAATAACTTAAACTTATATAAATATTTCTAGCAGATTTAAGGGAAAAATTTTTATCAAAATTCAAAGCAAAATTTTAGAAACTTACCCAAGCAAACCAAGAAGATTACCATGCAAGCAGAAACTACAAATCGCTTCATGATGAATTGAAAAACCTGTGTTGCAGTCTCACTTTTATAGCAGATCTGAGTGCCACTTTGACAGATTTATGTGTTTGTTTATCAAATTATTATCCAGATTTTGGCATGCAAACGACCAATGGCAGAATTTGTTTGAACAGCAGAAGGAAGAGAGAAAAATAGAAAAGCAAATAATTTAGGAAAATTAATTTCCGGCATATTTAATTAAAACTTCAAGTTAAAAATCCAAAAATAGATATCTAATATCCTAAATTAAATTAAATTAAATCCATTGCTATATAAAATTAATATATAATTTTATAGTTTTTAATTATTGTTGGCTTCATTTGCTTGCCTGGAAGATGATGATCAGTTTTGTATCAAAAGCAATAACAATAACTAAAAATTCAATATGACATAATTTTTCATCATTCTATAATGTTTTGGTTTAAAAATTTTAATATTTGTACATTTTACATATATTTATACATTACTCTTATTAATTATTAGTAAAGTAAGAAAGAAGCAACGTGAAGAAGACGATTTGACACTGTTTGCAAGTTCTTCTTTATAAAAAATAAGTAAGACTCGAAACTTAACTTAGAATAATCATTACATGTGGTCTTGAATAATTTAAATGTATAATTTAAAATATGTTATTAGTGGATAATTTCTATTCAGTCCATTCAAAATAAGTTTTAATTCCGTGACACTCTGATAAACTCTTGTGGCTTTGTAAAGTATAACTATCTGAATATATGAGTGTTAAAATTTGTGACGACTTTATTTAGTAAAGTACTTCCAATTAGCATACTCTCTTTGGCATAATAACAAAGGAAAGCCGATTCGAGTACTATCGAAATCTAAATTCTTTCTTAAACATTATTTTTTTCCATTTATATAATTATCATTTGATCCATTCATGTGTTGTTCATATAATTAAAAAGATTTTCTCACTTAATAGCATTGCGGGAATTGACCTGCGAATTATATTTTTTTGTCAACAGATGGAGCGACTTTCCATTCTGCAAGAACGCTGAATGTCATGGCGAAACATATCTTTCTACAGGTTTTTTTTGTCAACAGATGGCGCGACTTTCCATTCTGCAAGAACACTAAGTGGCGGGGCGAAACAAGCTCTTCCACAGGTTGCCCACCCTGGCGGAAGGGTCAGCCATGGTGGATGACGGGGATCGATAGGCTGGGCCTGGACCCTGTGATAAATATTTTCAAGGGATGGGACCCGAGACTCGAACCCGGGCCTCCAGAATGGAAAAACGAAGGATTGGCCGCGTGGAAACGAATTGGAAATGGAAGAGTCCGGATTGTCATCTACCATTCGAACTCTTTCCACATGTTGCCCACTTCCTCCATTAATATTTATATTTCAATTTGCAATTAATTAATCTTTCCTAAAATAGATGAAAACTTTAGAATATCTTACAACTTGTTTGTTAATATTTTCCCTGGCATCTGAATGAAGATAACGGGCACCTGAATGTTAAATCTTATTTTAAATGGAGACGGATGGTTACCACAATTTTTTATGAAATTAAAACTTAAAATTCTGTAATGTGTAATTTAAATTATTCAGGGATTTTTTTAAATCATATTTTTATATAGAAAAGTTCTGTTCGATGAGAATCAGTGTAGCTGAACAAATACCTATTAAGCAAACAATCAGAACCATCATATAGCATATCCAAATGATGTTGGAATTTTATTCGTATCCAGATTCTAATATTAATTATTTTTATTATATGAAGTAGATTATTATCTTTTATTGTCTTGCGAAACGAATGATAGCCCTATTTTATTCCTTGTTAAATGTAAAACATGTTTTAATTTTATTCAAAAACATCTGGAAACTTAGACTTCCACTTTCTCTCTTGCAACAATGATTGCTCTTCAGCTTTCTCTCTTGCAACAATGAGTCTCTCTTGATGCAATGATTGATGTCACTCGAAGAATGTATGAATTGTGAATGTTTAAGAAGTCGGTGCCTGTATATTGCAGAGAAAATTTTTATTAAAAAATATGAAAACTCTATCCCAGATTAATAGGAAAACATGTTTATAGTAAAATAATCAAACAAAGAACTAAAAGAATGTTATGGTTTATTTATTTCTATTTATCTAATTTTGAGGAGATTTTAAATGTCATCAATAAATAAATTCAATTCAAACTTGATTTAAATTTTCCATTATAAGTAATATTCTTCAGTTAGGAAAACATTCCGATAATTGTGAAATTGTAACATTTTTTGCTGCTGAAAACGCGTTTACAAATTATTCTATCAGAAAAATTATCATTTTCTTAATTTGAAGAATTATTCTCAATTATGGAAGAACGTAATCGGAGCAAATTTTCTTAATGTTCAAAATTTGACTTTTCTATATTGCTTGATACGTTAATTAACAAAGCAAATACATATTAAACGTATGGAGGATAGATGTGGGATCAAGGAAAGAGTGGAGAGAACAAGTGGATAAATATCTGAAGAAATATGGGTTTCAGAGTATTTATAAGAGGGGAATATGTATGAAAAATAGGGATTGTAGAAGAATCTGGCATATTGTGTAGAAATAGAGATGTGTTACACCATCTGATTGGTGACATTTGAGTATTTTTTCCTTCATCTTTTTTTTCCTTCTTTGAATACCGCCCACTTTCTTACAAGAATAGAGCGTGATGTTTTTGTTGTTTGTGGATGCGTATTGGAATTATTTAATATTTAAACATGTTTAAAGTGCTTAATTATTTAATCGTTTTAAATTACATACTGTATAACTCATGTTTATACAGGTAAACAATAAAAATCCTTAAGTTTCTTGCCAGTATCAAAACGATTTTTCTTATATGATAGACATCGCATGCTTTTAATTCTATACGTATATCTTTACAATCAATTTTCAAGCCGGAAATTTGAATGTCGACATCACTAGTTATCGATGGATTTGATTTTCTTTGAAATGCTGGAATTAAAACCCAAAATTTTGCATAAGAAATTAATTTTTTAAGCAATTCAGGCATTTTAAAAAATTCGCATTTTCTCCAAACAAAACTTCTCTTTGATGTGTAGCTGAACAAATAGAGCTGCAGAGTAAACAATCGAAACAATCAAATAGCAAATATACACTAAGCTCGACTGCTTGATTTATATTCGTATCCGTATTCTATTTTTAATTAATTTTATCATACGAAACAGATTTTTGGTTTTTTAGAATTTTTCAAGAACCATACTTAAAGTAATATTAACAAAAAAAACCGAAAATAAGTCTTGTATAAGTTAATAGTTTCAAAGCTTGTAAATATTTCTTATTCTCCACATTTATATCCAATTTCCAGCTGTTTAGGCCAAATCTGAAAACATTAAAAACAATTTCCCACTTGAATTTTAAATTATTTCATAATTAAAGATAAAAATTCGAATATGGATATACATCAACAGTCATACATATGCTTACTTGGATTCCGATTTGCACAGTTTTGCTTTGCTTTGAGTTTTTGCAAATTATGGTGCAAATTCGTACCTCTAATCTATGTAAATATATAAAAATATATATATAAAAGAGCCTTAAGTGTAAGTTAAGGTGTGTCGAATCTACTTCGCTTCATCTACTATAGGTTGTTGATATTTCAGAATATTTGTAAAATTCGTGTAAACAAAGAAATTGAAACTGTCCAAAGAAGAAAGCCAGATTGAGTAAAAAATCCTCTTTCATTATATTTGAATTATTTTTTACAATTTTCATGTTTTTTCTTTTGTTAATAATTCTCAGATTATGCTTTGTACTAAATGCAATCTAAAATATTTGGCATTGTTTATGTATTTCTTACACAGTCTCTTTTTAAGTCATCATATTTATAATTTTCTACCCTTTGATTTACCTTATTCTATCGAAGAAGCAATATAGAAGTTCAGTATGATGATGATAATGGTAACTTGTTACAGGAAAAAATCATACAGAATTTTTCCATATTCAAGATCTATGAATGGTTAACTTTTTTCTCAATTCTTGCTATTTAATTAATAACAATACAGAAGTAAAATCATTAATTCAGTACTAACTACCTCCAACGCTTCACAATGTTTAGCCATAGTGAAGCGTTGGACAGTATAGCCATTTATTATGATATAATATAAATATTATACTTACTCTTCTAACCAAGGTTAATATTAAATTTAAAAAAATTAAAATATGAATTTTTCACATAAATGTAAGTTTTATTGCAATTAAAATATGTGTAAACATACTAAAGCTGGATTTAATTCCAAAAATATAAAAAATGAAAAATATTGAGAAAAGTAAAATACTTGCAGTTACTTAAATATTGAGAAATGTAGCTCTAATTTAAAAGAAAATGTTTGATATAACTCATACAGTTTTGATATAAATCATAAAAGAAAATTTTTATAATTTATGTTAAAACTGTATGGGTTAACACAACCACCATGTTAAACGAAAGAAACAAATAATAAATAAATAAATAAACGCTTATATATTTTACATTGCTGCAATTTAACGAACTTATAAAATTGGTGAAATTACTAAATACTACTCAAGATTTCTCTCAAACTTTCCATCGCGAATATAAAATTTTTCAAGTTAAAGAAAGTTACGTCTCCATAAATCTACACATCTCGAATAAAAATTTAGTTTGAAATTGTTGGAATAATTTTACAAGAAGATCAGTTCCAACACTTTCTACTGTCCAAGATATCTAGGAGTATCGCTAATTATCATGTTTTTCTTTCAAGAAATACATGATTAAACTTAGCACAATTTTCATTTATATTTGAATTTGATGTTTTTATAATGTTTGCTATTCTGTGCAACTATTTAGTATTAAAAATTTTCTAATTATTAATTTTTGAAATATAGATATATAACTACTTGCATATAAGTATACATAGTAAAATGTTTAGCCTTTTGGCCACAGTCAAAATATATTTCTTTAAATAACAAACATCACATAATTTTAACTCTATATCTCTATGTTTATTGTCAGTTTTATAAACAAAAATTTGAATGAAGATAACATGGACCCTGTTTAATGGAAATTTTAATAAATCGGAAATAGTATCTAAAATTTTTATATGGTTCGGGAATTTTAAAAAAAATTCGTGTTTCTCCAACATAAATTCTGTTTGATGGAAAGAGTTTGGCTGAATAAACAGAGCTGTAGAATCACTGCTACTTGTAAACAAACGGAGCATTTAAATGGCGAACATGAATGTTGTTCGAATTTTATTAATTTTAAGATCAAAATTAATTTTCTTTATACTAGATAGACTTATGTTTTTTTACGTTTTTCAACAATAATGATCAGCCTACTTCTTTCCATATTAAATTCGATACCAGATAATCTGATTGTTCAACAAGAAATTTTTAATCATTTCAAGTGTAGGAAGTTTAAGTTGTCTCTCTTATCTGATATAAAGACTGTAGCCACAGGTTGAATATACACAAAAACTGGAAAAAAACAGAATTTTTTAAATTATATAATACGAAAACTATATCATGGATTAATTAAACTAAGTTGTTATCAGAAAGAAACAAATAAATGACTATGACTAAATTCTATTAAATTTTCTATCATAATAACATTTTTTAAGTTAAAAAAATTATATTCTCATAATAATTCACTTTTCTAAAAATAAAATTATTTTGAAAAGAATTACTCTACAAGAGGATCAGTTCAAATATTTTCTACCCTTGAAAATATTTATAAGTATCGCTAACCACTTATTTAGTCAATTCTAATGTGAAGAATGATTAAATAAAATAATGAACTTGAAGCAATTTCCATTCATATTTGATTTTTTAAATATTTAATATTTGGAATTACTATTTTTTCTCGCTCAGGTATTTTCTGTAACAAAAATTCTCTTTGTTGCAGGAACACGTGAAATATTATCCTCTTTCAGTTTGAAAGACGATACTATCTACACTGTTTCTTAGAAATGGTTTAAATTTTAATAAACCGGAACTAATGCCTAAATTTTTATATTTGGAACCGTTTTTCTTGCTCAAGCATTTTTAAAAATTCGTGTTTTCTTCAACAAAACTTCTCTTTGTTGAACCAGTTTAGCTGAATAAACAGAGCGCTAAAATAAATAATTGAAACGATCAAAAGAGAAAATACTGTATAGATCAGCTCCATTACTTAGATATTTTTCTTATCTGGATTCTAGTTTTGAGTAGTTTTTTTATATGAAGTAAGTCTATAGTTTTGGTTGTTAGCATTATTCAAGAACGATACTTAAAATAACGTTAGGAACAAATACTAAATCTTCTAACTTGTATAAATGAAATAGTATCTAGAAATAATCACTGATTTCGATTTTCGTAATTATGCATGCTTATGAGTCATTCCATGTCATGTGACTAGTTGTTTCTGCATGACCGTCTTCAAATTTGCTGAAATCTGGTGTGAATATGCATAATGATTGAATGAAATTGCAAAAACAATTTCAGTTCAAGAAGTGGTACGGTTGAGGGACAGATTCTTTCATATGGAGCCCATCCGTGTAAAGCGAATTCAATCGAGAATTATTTTCAAATTTTCAAATACAATAGTTTACAAACACAGCACTCTAAATATTTCTAAAACTCTTCAGATTTTTATGCTAAATCCAAAAATTTTCTTATCAAAGCTCATCAGGTGATTAGTCAAATTTAATCTATATTTAAGAGAAAATAACTGGATGTTTGACACTATGAATTTAAATTTTTTTCTTTCTTTGCTACTATTGGAAAGAGGAGAAATTCAACTAAGAGAATAATCGTTTTGCAATTCTCAGTCTTGAAATTCTTCAAAATTATTCTACCTGACGTGGAATGACCCTTATTTCTGTTTACGTAACAATAATCTATAAACATAAAATTAGATCAACTTTCAAATTAAAATGTTAATAATTATATGTTTGATTGAATGTGTGCTTCATTCTATTTTAAATTTTCCATCATAAAAAAAAATTCACTAAAATAAAGCAAATTATATTCCCATAAAATCTCACTTCTCGAAACAGTTATTTTGAAATTAAGAGACTATTAGCATTATCCTAGAAGAAGACTTAACACTTTCTACTGTTCGACATAATACTTTCCATTGTCGAAAATACTTACAAGTATGGCTAACTTATCATGTTTTTAACTTAAAGAATGACATTATAAAATAATCAACTTATCAATTTTCATTGATATTCGAATATTTATAACAGTGTGATACTCTATGGCATTATTTAATATTTAGTGATATCAAAATTTTTAACTATTAATCATTTTTTAAGCGTATGTACAACATTGGATATGACTTCACGCATGATCATTTTTATATCAGGAAACACAGTAAAATGTTTAGCCATTCTGCCAATATCAGAATATATTACTTTATATAAGAGACATCACATAATTTTAAGTCTAAACCTGGATGTTTATTGTAAATTTTATAACCGACAGTTTGAAAGGCGATAACATCTATACTGTTAGTTAAAAATGGTTTAAATTTTAATAAACCGGAACTAATACCTAAATTTTCATATTAGCAAATCTTTTTTGTTGCTCACGCATATTCAAAAATTCCTCAACAAAACTTCTCTTTGTTGGGGAATTTTTCTGTTTTCTCTAACAAAACTTCTCTTTGTTGAACTAGTTTAGGTGAATAAACAGAGCTCTAAAATAAACAATTGAAACAATCGAAAGAGCAAATACTGTATACGATCAGCTCCATTACTTGGATTTTTTTCCTATCTGGATTCTAGTTTTAAGTAATTTTATTATGCGAAGTAGTCCAGCCCGATTGTGGATGAAGATGATGGACGGATCGGACCCGGATCCCATAATAAATATTTTAAAAATAAGGTTGATCGCCTTCAAAAATTAATATTAATTATTGTATTTTATCTACAGTAAAAATTCAGTTGTAAGAATTTTGGATATCTTATGAGCATTTATTTTTAGACAGAATTCATACCAATATCTCGTCTTTTTCTTTCCATCCTCATTTTTTCAATTAAATATTTAGAAAATTAAACAAAATGTTTTGCAACTTCTCATTTTGTATCGTATCTATGTGTAGTACAACTGGAGAATTTTCCAATAACTTCTAATGACATAATTTTGATAAATACCTGATGTTTATATTGTATTTATGAAAATAGAATTCCAACATAAATATATCAATATATTCATTACATTCTACACTTTAAAATCAAGTTATGATATTTTTTCAATTTAATTAAGTTGGAAGTAAGTAATTTTTATAAATAGATATCAGATCTGTTTTTTTTTTTTTTAATTTAAACTGCATCATATATCTGGAGATTATGCAAACTTTGCATTATATAAATCGTTTATTTACGATTTCCACTTCCTGTCTTCCGCTTGCAAAAATTATAAAAAAAAATTTTTAATTTCTAAACATACTGATATTTTTAATAATATTTTATATATCTAAATTAAAATTTATAAATGATTAATCTTTTCTAAACTGGATATAAATTTTAGAATTGTCTTTGTTGTGAATATTTTGTCCAGAAATTTCAGTGAACACCAAGCAAGATGAATATTCGATCTTATTCTAAACGGAGAGGAATATTTTTTTTTAATTTTATTTTATTTATTTTTAAATCGAAGTCAAAATAAAACTTAAAATTCTATAGTGATTTTAATAAATTATTTAGGAATTTTTAAAAATTCATGTAAAATTCTGCTTGATGGAATCGCTGTAGCTGAACAAATATCACTGCTACTGTATACAAACTTAGCCATCCAGTGGAAAACACGAATGTTGTTGGAATTTTATTCGCATCCAAATTTTAAGATTAAAATTAATTTTATCTGTGGTAGACTTTTATGTTTTTTCTATCATCCAACCATAGTCACACTACTGCTTCATTCTATATTAAATTTTCCATCATAAATAGAATTCGTTAAGTTCAAGAAAGTTATCTTCACATAAAACCTCGCTTCTCAAAAAAAAATTAATTTGAAATTAAGAAATTATTAGGATTATCCTACCAGAGGATCTAACACTTTCTATTGTTCGACACAATACTTTCAACTATCGAAAATACTTACAAGTATGATTAACTACTTATCATGTTTTTTAATATTTGAAGAATGGCATTATAAAATAACAGACTTATCAATTTTCATTGATATTCGAATTTTTATAATGTTTGATAGTCTATGGATTCAAATTTTTAATTATTAAAAATTGCATGATCGTGGTTATATGAGGAAAAACAGTAAAATGTTTAGCCATTCTGCCGGTATCAAAATATATTCCTTTATGTAAGAGATATCACATAATTTTAAGTGTATACCCGGATGTTTATTGTGAATTTAATAACCGACAGTTTGAAAGGCGATAACGTCTATACTGTTGGTTAGAAATGGTTTAAATTTTAATAAACCGGAACTAATACCGTGTTTTCTCCAACAAAACTTCTCTTTGTTGAACCAGTTTAGGTGAATAAACAGACCGCTAAGGTAAACAATTAAAACGATCAAAAGAGCAAATACTGCATACGATCATCTCCATTACTTAAATTTTTTTTCGTATCTAGATTCAAATTAGAATCCAGATACCGCAGGGTAGATCTTTTCAAGCTGAATAAAAACTGTTATGCAACTATATGTGAAAACTGCATCGATTAGAAAAACATTCCGAAAAACTTACCTCGGAATAGGTAAGAAAAGCGATCACCACCGCCATGTTGGATCACCACCGCCATATTGAATCATCGCCGCTCACTACACCAATATCGAATTTTTAAGTAATTTTATTATACGAAGTAGTCCTACATCTTTGGTTATTAAAATAACTTAATAATTTCTCATTTATTAATTATAAATACTTATTTTATAGATATACTTTTATTAAACACTATTTCTGATTATTAAAGTTCATAAATTATAAATTTTTTTATCAAACGATTTTCCTGATTAATAAAGTTCAATTGTTAACGCTTACTTTATAATATTATTCGCTTAGGAAAGGCGTTGGCGCCAATGTTTACAATTCGGTTGGTTACGTGTCAGCACGCTTCTGATTCAATATGGCGATGGTGATCGGTTTTAATTACCTACTACGAGATTAGTTTTTGGGAATATCTTCATAATCGGTGACGCTTTCGCCCATAGTTGTATAAAAAATTTTTGTTCAGCTTCAGTTTTCACGGTATCAGTTTTGGCTGCTCTGCGAAAAGTTGATTTCTGTCATAATGATTAGTTACCATTCAATTTCTTGTTAACAAATTTTTAACATGCGGCGGGAATAAAAAAAGAATAAACAAAAATTAGAATTTTTTTCGTCTTTTTGTCATCGTAATATTTGGGAACATCTGAATGCACAATTGCCAAACAGATGAATTGGGCATTATCCTATTCTTCGGACAAATATACAAACATACGAAAAAATATTGCATGCATATATATGAGTACAGAAATTCTGTATTTCTGTAGAAAATCCTGTCCACTTATATAAAATATTTTTATTTATATGCGACAAATACTGACATTTATGTTAATATATTGAACAGCCACCATCTTGTAACGGGCAAAAAATATCAAAAAATTAATATTCAAGTATTTTGGCTAATAAAGTAATGATCAGATCAAACTATCTATTATAAGCCTTCATAACAATACTTTGTTTTCATTTTGAAATGAGGATGGACAACCGCTCTTGGATCCCCTGAAAATATTTAGAAGTATTGAATCTTCCAAGTTCTGGCTGACAGATGAGGTAAATAACTTATTCAATAATAAACAAATGCCAAGTTTGAAGCTTAAAATGCAATTAACAAAAGTCGAGCTGTTTAAAAATAACGAAATTCGGCTAAAATTGATTGATTTTATTTTACATATTTTCTTTCTCCGCATTTATCTCTTCATAAATATTGTTCAATGGATTTTTATTAAATTTATTCCATAGATGATTCTGAGAATGTTTAGGCTAAAATTTTTGTCGAGTTTAAATTGAAAGAGGAGGGGAGAAAGGATTCACTCTTCTCTGCAAACACTTCTACATATTGATTTATATAATTGATTTTACTCAAATTTAATATATTTTTTACTTAAATTTCCTAAGAAGTTTGACAAATAGGTGTGAAATTGTTAAAGATAGCTGCATAGTGGATAACGTCAGAATAACCAGGAGATGTAACACGTCGCATCTCCTAGTTATTCTGACGTTATCCACTATGCAGCTATCTTTAACAAACAATTATATAAAATGAGGTGGCTTCTTCTTTCGATCAGTTTATGGCAGTGGTCTTGTTCAAGTTAAATTCTGGGATGGAAAAAAACGCTAAAATTCTGTTAAAATTCTGTTAAAAAATTCTGTTAAAATTTTAAATTCTGTTAAAATTCTGTTAAAATTCTGTCAAATAAGGAAGATAAAACTATAGAAATTGAACAGAATTTAAATGATTAAAATCGGTTTTAATTCAACATGAGCCAATGAATAAATAAATCAATTTTTTAGCAATGCCATCATTCTATAATATTTTGGTAAATAACAGCGTAACAAAAATATATTTTATCACATAAAAATAAAGAATACCGATTAATTTATGAATAACTTTCAAAGGAATCAATTGGTGAACCACCATTAACCAATCAACCTAAATGACTTTTAGTGGGATATTTTTAAAATAAACTATAATTTTAATAATAATTAATTGATTAATTTTATATTAAAATGACATAATCTAGTATTTCTTTGATTTTCCATTAATTAAATCTGCTCGAAGCCTTCGATTAAAATACTTTTACCATCATTATGGCCAAGATGGCTTGAGGAACAAGGAAACAAGTTAAATCCACTACTACAGTTTTTCTAACTTAAAATAAGTTAATCTCAATTTTTTATTATTCTCTGGCTACTCATATAGATAAAGGTATTTTTTTTTACACATGCACAACAGAGAACTATCTTTTTTTTTTTCAATATTTTATATTGAGTTTATATATTTTTCAAAACTATAGAGTTGTGTAATTTGATGAGAAATTATTACTGCATACGACTTCCGTTTAAACAGGGATCACC
>WUQG02418681.1:0-15411 GCA_011317285.2 Androctonus mauritanicus | reverse complement strand
CTATTTACTTTATTGTTTGATGAAAGGTGATCCAGTTTTCAATAGTTTTTGGTTTTTAATACACTGCTTTTCTTCACTTGAACTATATAAATAAAGAATAATAGTAATCGTAAACAGCAGTTGTGTCCAACTTAAAGCAAAAAGTTTTTTATTGCCAATGTAATTCTTGCCAAAAGTGTTTGGCAATAAAAAACTTTTTGCTTTAAGTTGGACACAACTGCTGTTTACGATTATTATTATTCTTTATTTATATAGTGATCCAGTTTTATTATTAATCGACAAAAGGTGTGATACTTCTACTTTCCTCTTCACCCAGACATCTCCAATTTTTATATAAAATTAATTTTAATAACTATAAAATTCTATTAATTAAAATAACAATTATAATTATTTTATTGAGGTCTCACTAAATTCCACACTATTAAACAAAGACTAAGAGAAGACTGCAGAAATATTTTATACCATAACATTGATGTTTGCTAGTGATTTGTTGAATAAATACATAGCTATTTTGAAGGCTAAAGATGAACTTACAAATTACTCAAATTTTGTGGATTTTATTCTTTTATAAAGTAATAAGTTCAAAAAATGTTTTACTAGATTAAAATTTCTGCAATTTGTTATAATACAATAATATGACTTAATAATTATTCCTGTTAAATATCTGTAGCATTGATAACTGTTTTGAAGTAGAAATTATTTATTTTTATTGGATAGAATATCTAATACAGATGAAGTATAATTATTTAATGTATAAATCTGAAAATTTCATATTTTCAAAAAGTTTAAAAATTGAGATATGAAAAATCAAATTGGACCATTAATTTATTGGACCATTGGACCAATTTTTTTTATAGCCCCTGTCAACTAGAATTTTTATATATTCTTTCAAGATAATCTTATATTAACACTTTGATAACTGAACTTGTATATTATACAGATTGGCAATTGCATAAATTGATTGAATCTCCGACATATAGACTGTGTATAAAATTATATTTAGTTTCCACACAAATGATGACTGATCAGTCAGGCATTTTAGAGACACTTTTCACAGTCACTGTAAAACTTTTGCCATCTGATGGTGAAATTTTATTCTTAATAAATTTTATTATTATGCACTGTGAAAAATTCAGTATAGTAGCCATTTAAGTGGATCCTTTACTTACTTAATTTTGATTAATGTGGTTTCAAAGATATGTGGATCAGTAAGTTTTTTATTTTTGTTGAATTTCTATAAAATATGAATGAAAAATTCATTAAACAATTTACTTTTTTTCCAGATATATCACTTATGGCTTTAAATTATCTTATTTATGCTTAGAATATGCTCATAAATTTCATTTGGTCATTTTGTTTACTAATACCATTTGTGTATATTGAATTTAAGCATTGTTTGGCTTAAGCAATTTTTGTTTTATGCAGAAATTTTTTAAACAAATTAACTGTAAGTCAGGGACTTATAGTTAATTTGTTTTACTATGTTATTCCATGTACATTCATTTCATAATACAGTAAGTCAGGGACTTATTGTATTATGAAATGAATGTACATGGAATAACATTTTTGTTTGATAGGAAATAAAATAAATAAATTTGAAAATTATATTTTTTAGGTGCCAGACCTGAAAGATTACCACAGTTTGATGATGATTGTTGGCAGTTAATGGAAGAATGCTGGGCTGGTGATCCTGTTCAGCGCCCTTTATTAGGAGATGTTGAACCTCGTCTTACAAGAATAATGGAACGTTATATGGATAAACCAGCTCCAAGTGGGTATCAAGATAAAATGAGAAAAGGAATTCGTAGACGTAGACATACAAATTGTAAACATAAATAGTTTTAAATACTAAAATTAATTTCTATAAGAAATTAATTACATTAAAAATATTTCCTGTGATACTTAATATAAGAAAATTATGAAAGTATTTACATTTAAGAAAATTTAAAATTTATTCCCTCTGCTCTAGATCAGGGATGCACAATATATAGCCTATCATTGTCTTTATTGTGAACTATCAATAATAATAGTGATCTGTATTATCATATTTGTATAATCTTTCCTTTTGTATAATTTTTTTCTTATGATTTAAAACAAATTAGGAAAATTATAAAAATTTTTCTGTATCTTGATTTTTGCTGAAACATTTTATATTGTAGGATATGTTAAAGAAATTTAAAAAAAAAAATCTTCCATAATTTTGATTCTGTTAGAAATATTATTTAAACAGTGAGTAAAAAAAGTGAAACTAAAACAAAAGAAATTTATTTCTTTTCATTAGATGAAAATCCACTCATAACTGCTGGAAGTGCATATCTAATGTTTTAGATAAGTACATATAATCATAGTATTAGCTTACTGTCAAATCTATCTGGGATTGCACAAACTTGGATCTCAAATTTTAATGACTGCTAAGTCTGCATTGGACAAAATGAATGGATACTATGGCTCATCAATGTATTGTATTTTTTTATAAATAATAGTGCAGTTTTTGCAAAAATATTCAAAAGTAAAAAAAAAAACCCTTTAGCAGTCAGAAACTTTATTCAGAAATGTTTTCAATGCACTTGGCATCTTCCTTAGCTATTACTCAAAACTAACCCTGTTACATAAGACCAGAGGACTACTACACAAAAGCAACAAAACAAGATTTAAAGGATGGGACCACATCTGGAAGCACTGTCCTTAGCATCACTTGCCTGCAAAACTATATAGTTTGTTAGGCACGAGATTGTCTAAAAGCACATTACTACAGATTACAAAAATAAAAACTACATAAAATTATAAACATTACCTAAAATTTTTTATGCAACTCTAAAATACATAAAATTATCTGCAAATATTAAAAAAAAATTATAGCTATAAAAAACCATTGCTCCTATATGGGAATATTGAACTGACTGTATCCTATTCTTTAATCAGCTTTGTTGACGTTCTTTAACAACCCATCTCCATACACTTGGGATTATTTCCAGTTCCATAAAGTTTTATTACATAAGTTTTCTCTTTCTTTCTCAATAAAATTTTTGTCTAACTCTTATCAATGGGCCAAATAATTTTTGCATTTTTCCAATACGCTTCTATATCATGCTGCAGTGATCTCTGGGTAAGTGCTGAAGAAAGTTTTTCGTATCTGAGGTCAATTTTATGCTCTTTAATCCTTGTTTCAAATTTCTTTCAATGTAACCAATTGTGTAGTCCTGCCCTTTAAATCTTATGTTATTTGTTTATTTTGTTTAATAGTCTTCTGGTCTTATGTAACAGGGTTGGTTTTGTAGAAATAGCTGAGGAAGGTGCCAAATGTGTTGAAAATGTTTCTGAATAAAGTTTTTGACTGCTAAAAGGATTTGTATTTGTTTTGTGCAGTCTTGGTGAACTTTTATTATAAATATTAGAAAAAAAAGCTATATATTTATATAAACAAAAAAGATAAAATGGTTGAAGATGATGAAACGTAAAAAGTGATAGACAACAGCAAAATTTTATTACATAATTGCAACTAATAATGTTTTTCTGTTTTCCTAAAAGTCATTAATGAAAAGCATTTTAAAAAGCAATGATTATCAAAATATTTAATTATAATACACAAGTAAACTGTACAAAGAACTTTTTAAATTATTTTTCAGTATGATGATTATATATTGTTTTAATATTTAATAAAATAAAAAAAATTATGAAATTTATGCTGCACATTATCTATAAAAATAGGCATTAATTTCTGGGAAATATATTTTTGAGTAATTTGCTTAAATAGTAATAAAATTGATATTTAAAAATGCCAGTCATAATTTAAAATTCATTTTATAATATGTAGAAAGCTTAGTTTTGCAAAAAATGCAATATAAATCTACACTGCAATTTATGTATTTGTACATAAATGGTGATACTTCAACTAGAGAATATTGCATTACAATTAAATTTTATTTCAGAAATTTGAATATAAGATGATTTTATTCTAAATATTCAATAAAATTTGCATGATTTCTCTCAAAATCTCAAATTTTGTGAAAGGGGAAAATTATTCAAGTTGATATTATTTTATAAAAGAAATTTATATGAGGCAATATTAATGATTTTGATGTTGAATTTTTTCAGTTTTATTTCATAGCATATTTCAAATTTGTTGATATATGAATTCTGAAAAATTTTTTTAAATATAAAATATTATATATTCTTAACAGTGAAATTGTATACTAAATTGAAGCTTTTTCCTCTTCACCTCTTATTGTGTGTGTGTACGTGTTATTTATATATATATATACCTTAAAAATCTATTTTGATAAAATATATGTTAATATATGTTTATGACTGGATAATTTTAACTTCAAATTAAATTTGGACTCATTTAAATTGTGTATCTTTGCTCTGAATGAATGAATATTCAGTTAAATGTAATTATTCTTTGAAAAACTTTGCTATTGCTAGCTTTTCTTCATTGAATTTTCAAAAATATGTAAATAATAATAAATATGTAAATAATGTTTGAAAATATTAAAATACAAAACTAGAATCCTTTTTTTATAATTTTTGAATAATATTGCAAAAGCAATAAAATATATAATATAAAATTTTGAAAATGAAGTGAAACTAGACTGATGTGAAAATTGTATGGATTCAGTTTATAATAATGAAATAAATACTGATCCACAATATATATACATAATATCTAAATATACTGTATATGTTTGAAATCAAATCAATAAATTAGGTCAATGCTATTTAATAGTAACTAAATCAGTTAAACTTAAATTATTAGTATTTGATTAATTATTCATTTAATTGCACATTAAAGTAAATTTCATTTCATATTTAGAAATTATTTTTGGTGAAAATATATTTTTATATATTCAAAAAATGTTTTGAATAATAAACAGTTGTTATCTAAAAAAACTTTTACTGAAAATTAAGTTCAAAACTGTGTAGTATCATTTTAAAAATATATCATTGTATTTTAATTTCATTGCATATTTTATTCCTAATAATCAGACTAAAAAACTAACTTGCCATGTATAATAAATTAACTATAAAAACTTTAATCTATTTGCTTTTTTCGTTTAATAAAATGATTCTTTTGTTTTTTTTATACTATGCAAAATTACAGGTAATCCCAACTTACATCGATCTGACATAGTTAAATCCGTACTTATGTAAAGATTTCCTGACTAAAAATAAAAATATGTTAATCAAAGTGAATAAAGTTATAATGCAGAGAGATACAAGCATTTTTCTCATAATTTCACCATTTATCATATGTATGTGTTTCATAGACTTTTTATTAGATTAGCTTTAATTAATGAGATGGCCCAAATCCAGACTTCTCCTGAAAATTGAAAATATAGGAATAAACATAATACCTCAGAATAATAGCACTCAACAGCAGATGATAAACAATAAATTATTGTTCTTATCTGCTATTGAGTGCTATTATTCTGAGATATTATGTTTGTTCCTGTTAGTAGCAGTTTTAAGAATTTAGTTTATATAAGTATGGGACTCAGAATTTAATCTG
Source organism: Androctonus mauritanicus (assembly GCA_011317285.2). Taxonomy (NCBI): domain Eukaryota; kingdom Metazoa; phylum Arthropoda; class Arachnida; order Scorpiones; family Buthidae; genus Androctonus; species Androctonus mauritanicus. The sequence continues at coordinate 9,902 of WUQG02418681.1, read as the reverse complement.
AGTCTTCCAAAATGGCAAGCCATTGCTTTATTACACAAATTATGTGTTTATTCTTTAATCTAACTATTTTTGTCTAATGTTATATGTTTGTGGCACAATATAGGTACTATTTTAGTACTGCTATATGTATGCTTTAATTTATGTAAGATTTTGTGGAATGATCTACTTATGTAAGTTGCAATTATCTGTAATTTATTATGACAGATTAATAGTAAATTAAAATTTTAAATAAATTGTTATATTATGATCTTCCATGAGATATTTCTCAAACTATTTTTCTATTTTTTTATTTCACTAATTATTAATTGAGCTATCTGACTTTATGTATCATATAATGGAAATAGTTAAATTGTGCATATAGTAAAATATTGATATATTTTTAAAAACTATTTAAATTAAACATATTCTCCAGTACTAATTAAATCCACTTTGCTTCGTTTATATCACACAGAATAAGACAAAAAACTAGCACTTCATACAAAGCGAGATATTATAAATTATCTCGCTTTGTATGAAGTGCTAGTTTTTTGTCTTATTCTATGTCATATTCTCCAATTTCAATTTAAAATAAACTAAGATGATCAACCTCCAGTGGACTGGTGAAAGAAAATAAGAAAGAAGGGGAAAATTTATATATATTTCTTATATATCTACATTACTTCTCTAACATATTTATCATGTGAATTAAGCCACTTATCATAGCATTGTATAAGGTTTTGTATGCTCTTAACATAGACTATTGTTGCCTTGAAGTTTAGCCAATGCCTTGTGCTGCTCATCAGCTCCTTATTGACTGCAAATTACTGTCTTCAACCAAATTTGCAGCATTGCAAACAGATGAAAATTACTTGGTGTAAAGTCTGGACTATATGATTGATGATTGGACAAGTCTGAAATTGCTTGAGTGGTTTTGTCTGCATGCTGCTATGTGTGGATGCATAAATGTCATGGAGAAGGACCATTCTTATATACTCTACATTCATGAAGTTTTGTTCGTATGCCTCTCATATCTTCCAATGAATTTCAGCTGTACTGTCTTTTTCAACTTTCAAAAATTGAATAACCACAAATTTTTTACAAATAATAGCATTGAATTATTTTACATATATTCATTTGACAGGAACTTTGATGGTGACAACCATGTTTATTTGCTTATTACAAGAACAACACTAGATGGAAATGGCTTGACAGATTGTATGGATGTCAGCAGTTGATTACTGATCACACTTGCATAAATACTGAGTTGTCATGAAACTACTAAGTTTTCTTTACAAGCCTGCTAGAGATTGATTTATGGATAGCCTACATACAATTGTTTATTTTTGATTCTATTATTACTACACTGCACTTTATTATCTTAATAAACTTAACAATGACATTGAAAATTCAAAAAAAAAAATTTCATATCGGAACAAAGCAAAAATGAATGCAACCCAATATTCATGAATGGATTTCACTGATTGAGACAGATATTGATTTAGATAATTGAATTGAAATTTGTCAATTGACTAAAATTGATTAATACTTATTGAAAAACCCATTTTTAGTAGATAATGGTTAAGAGCATATTAGGATATAATGGAAGTTTGTCATTGATAATGATATTAAGAAGAGTTTTATAATAATCTAATAAAACTTATCTAGTGAAAAAATGTATAGTTTAGTGTAATGATTAAGAATAACATTGTGAATTAAAATCATTACAGAATAAACATATATGAAATTAAACTAAGTATTTGAGTTATATTGTAATCTATGGCTTTGGATTAGATATGCTTATGTCAATATTTATCATAGGAATTTACAATAGTTATTTCAATGTCTTTTAATTTCAGTTATGTTGATTACTAAACAATGATTGTTTTTTATAAATGGTAAATAGTAAATTATCAATTATCATTATAATTTGTGAACAAATATTCTAATACTGATAACTATATCAAAAAATACTATCTTTAAGAACAAAGAATCAATACTGCTTCACTTCAATACTAAAAGTTCCAAAAAACAGCACAAAAGCAGTAGAAAATTAACAAAACACTAAATTTAATAACCATTTATTAAATTAAATTATTAAATTAGTTATTAAATTTAGTGTTTTGTTAATTTTCTACTGCTTTTGTGCTGTTTTTTGGAACTTTTAAAAAATACTATTTTGAGATTATTTCTTGTACTAAGCCCTACCTACATACAATCGCACAATGAGGCTTGTTACAAGAAATAATACTTTGCTAACTTCATCAGAATGCAGTTTATAAAATATTTGATACGTCATTGAAAATAGAATATTGCCAATCCCTATATAATATGGTACTTCTACAATGCAGTTTTGCTCCAACACACAAAATTTTGATAAACTGCATATAACATTATATTTTCAAGTTTTGTATGGAGAAAATTCTGCCATTTTGTTAGATTAATTTTTAAACATTTCCATTTCTTTTTTGTGAACTCTGCTAACCATTATGAAAAAACAATTTATTGGAAAATCCACATAGTTTATAAGCCCTTTATCTTAAAGGATGACAATTCTAAAGGGAACTTAAAAAGTGCTTAACTTTTATACCATGAAATTTACAAAAATCTATTGTGCAAAAGCAAACAAATCTAGATTACTGATATTTTAGAGTAAAAGATGTACAAAATCTAGATGCTGCAGGAAAAAATTCAGAAACTGAAGATAATCTGTAACAGAGAAAATGTTCTAATTTAATTGTGTTTTGCAGTGATGAAGAGGGAAAAAATTAAAGAAATTATATTATCTGATATGTATCATAATAAGATGTTTGTTCAATTATTACTATTGTCAAAGAAATGAATTTTCCAATAAAATGGTATATTTTTGTTAGTCTTTTGAACATAACATTCCTTTTTGTATTGGTTCTTAGTCTCATGTAATGCAGTTTAACATTACATGAGACTAAGAACAAATACAAAAAGGATAGTTATAAAATAGACAGAGTTTTTTAATGATGGTATGCACTGGTATGGCAATGTATATAATAGCATTTATTTCTAAAATTTGATTATGATGGCATGCAGCTAATCTGTTGAATGCATTCAGGTAATAAGGAATATTGGCATTTGATTTTTTTTTACAAAAGTGATGTTAATAGATATGTTTTAAATATATTAAATAAACAGTTATTAGGTATAATTTTAAATGTCAGTCCTGTTGTATGAATTTCTATGACATTTAAAATTACTGATATTTTTTTATTTTCTATATAATTTCTTATATATAAGAAATTATATAGAAAATAAAAAATGAAAGTACAGGCAGTCCCAAATTACATAGTGGAATAGTCAATTATTCCATGAAATCCTACATAAATCAAAACATACATTAAGTTGGAGCATATTTTTATATAGTATTAGTGTGTCACAATGATATAACACTAAAAATAGTTATATTAAAGAATAAACATATAAATCATGTGGTAAAGCAGTCACTTGCCATCTTAGAGGATCCAGATTCAGTTCTGAGTTTTACATTTCCAATTTTCCTGAAAGATTCTTGGTTTGGTCCTAGCTCATTACCTAAAAATAATCCTATGTAAGTATGGATCTATGCATGTCAGAGCTATATAGGTTGGGGATTGCCTATAGATATATAATTTTCACAAATCAAATTCTTTGTTAATTTTTATATAGAAATTAAGTGGTTAATTTTTTTATATTTATTTATTTTTATTTTCAATATCTTTGAATGATACAAATATAAAACTTATATAAGTTTTTTAATGATTAATATGGATGTTTGAAAATTTCATAAAATTGATTTGTTTTTGTATCTTATTAAAGTTTTAATATATTTCATACATAAATAAATAAAGTTAAAAACAAATTATTTTGAAAATTATATTATTGGAATATTGTGTAATTTCAGAATTTCAAAGGATTTGATTTATTTGTTCTATAATATAATTCTTATTTTTTTAATATATTAAAAACAATGTATTTCTTATAAATTTTATTTTGATGAAGTTTCTATGAAAAGGTGTCAATTCTTTTACTAAATATTAAGTAATTAATGTAACAAAAGAAGTATATTTTACTCTAATAAGTTCAATCTTAATTTGATTGCTTATTTATCTATAATTGATGAAAAGAATTGCTATATTTCTATCCTTAATTATAATATAATATATATAATACAAATTTTATAATTATAATGAATTGCATTTATAGCATTATAGTGATTGTTGGTTTTATAACAATCATATAAAAAAAATTAAATATATCAGTGGATTTATTTTTGATAGAAGGATACTGAAATCAAAAAATTGTTTAATATTGTTTTTTGTATATGTAATCATTGATAAAGCTCTGTATAATGCTATAAAAATTATGTTACTGGTTAGCTATTTTTCTCTATAATAGCTAAAATCATAGTCAATAAAGATCAGCTATTTCAATTTAAAAAGCTGTAATTTCACTTTAATAGACAATATTTTATGCAAAAAATGGCAAAGCATCAACAATTTAGTCACTATTTGAATGTGATAACTGAAATATGATTATATTTAAGCTCGCTCTTCTTCTAATTAATTAATTGAATAAAAACATTATTACTAAATGTGTGCTATAAATGCTGCTCATTATATTCATGATTTTCTCTTATGGTCTGTTTTAAATGTTGCTTATTTTGTTTGTTTGTTTGTGTGTTTTTGTTTACTAAGATACTGATATAATTTTAGGTTCTCGACTTTTAGAAAAAGAAGTTGGTTTCTTATCAAGTAGTCCATACATTGATTTGGAATTCTGTCCAGGTTAACATTCCAATAATCAACATATGTATAAACAACAATTCTTCAGCCAGAGACAACTTGATTCTCTGACATCCTAAGAAATATAGATGCCTTACAGTGCATGCATGAAATGTATATTCTTATGATGGATATAACAGCTTCAAAACCAGAACAAGGTTCATTTGATCCCAAGATTTGTTAGCATTTTATAATGAAGATGTTTTCGTCATGGTTCTGAGTTTTTTAAAATTATATGTGAATGTTGTGATAGAAATTTAATGAAATGTTGATTATTCATATTTCATAACTTATTATTGAACTCTCTCTCAAAGTAAACTGCATTTCACTTAGTTTCTCATGAATTAATAGATGTGTGAAGCTATAATTGAATATGTAAATGGAAAGTTTACTTTTTTATATTATGTTTGATTTATCCTTAACAACAGTAAGAATATCAGTTTTTGTGAAATTCATACCACTGAATCTTAGTCAGATACTAGTCTTCAGTTTAAATAAACATCTGGAAAACTATTTTAATATAATTTTATAATTTTTTTATTTTTTAACATCTTTATAAGCAATTCTTATCAGCTCATATTTTTTTAATTCATCAATAAACTGCTGGTCAGAAGCATTTACTTTTCTGCATAAAATTTCATGCTCATTTTAATAGCAAATATAAAAATTTTTATACATCAAGACCCATTTTTCAACTAGAATTCTACATTTTTTTAATTGTAAATGAAGTGCAAAATATAGTAATTTGAATAAAAACGTTTATAGTTTTATCATTATGTTTGAGATTGCATTTATAATTTTAATAAAAGTTTAATTATAGATGTACATAAATATTAACAATATAATTACAATATCTGTATTTAAATTTTAATTTTGCATAATGATTTTCATCTTCTAAAAAAGCTTTCGTATTTGAAAGCTAAAGTTAACCTCATTAGCTTTTATAAATTAAGATTGAAAATTGTAAATTTTGATTATTTATATTTCTCAAATTTATTTCTGTATTTAATAGAAAATAATTTATGGCATTTATCATTATTAAGCTAAAGATTTCATCATCATCATTTGATAAAGGTTTCAGTTTCTATAGTTAGTAAAAAGTGAAATTTAAAAACAGATTAAGTATATTTAATTATTTTATAACAACAATTTTTATTTGTTAAAATTTTTTATTTTATTTATTGATTGTCATGTAGTCTGTTGTGAATTTTGTATGTTTGCTTTTGTTTGTGTGTGTGAATTATTGTAGTTTTTATAACACACAATTTCATTGTAAAGTAAATTTATATGAAAAATATTGTATATATCATGTACGATTTATTAGTATGGTATGCTTCATGTATACAAGATTGTAACAACTTAAAAAAAATATGAAATAATTTTATAAATTCCCCTGAAAGTTTTCTCTAAAATATATGCAAATGAACAAATATTTTTTAGAATTAACACATGTAAAATATATAAAATTAATTTTCTTTAATTTAAAAAACTATACATTATTTTTTTTTTATTTTTTAATTAAAGATTTATAAATTTATCTAAATTTAATTCGTTAATGAAATATATATTGGCAATAATAATTTTTTTGTTAATATAATGATCACATTGTATACTATTGTATTTTAAAATATAAATTTTATTTAAAAAAATCGCAATTTGTAGAATTATCTTTAAATAAGCAAAAGAAATTTAAGATTTTAGTATTTCTATGTGATAACAATTTTCATTAAGAGAAAGTATCACTAATAATACTTTTATTTTGGTATTTTGAAGCAGTTTATCAAAAATTTGTCATTTAAAATAGTCTATAAAATTTCTTTATTAAAGTTTATATATAGATAGTCCTTGACTTGCAACCAGGTTCAATTTGAATCCCTCTGTTGTAAGTTGGAGTGTTATAAATCAGAAATGTTCAAAATTTATGGATTGTCTGTTACTGATATTTATTATTACATTTCATTTTATTGTAATAGATGTAACAAAGATAAAAATACAACAACCAAACATAAAAAGGATGTTTTTTATATATCATACCATTACTCAAGGGCTCAAATCCTTTATCATTTGCATTATCAATCACAGAATTTATTGATGAAATCATTGTCATAAGTATGTATGGTGTAAGTTGAAGAAATCATAAACTGAAGACTATTTGGATAATTAAATTGAGTATAAACTTAGATTATAATATTACTTAAAATAATAACTATATTATTTTATGGTTTTAGGTTATAGTTCCTTTCCTATAATTTAAAAAGAACCATATAAAACCTTAGACAATATAGAATAAGCATTTATATGTAAAATAATAATACAAATTTTAAATTATATAACACAAAGTACATATATAAAATTAGAGTTTAGAATTTATATATTAAAATTAGTGAATACAAAAAATAAATCTATTATTTGATGCATACAAGTAGAGGTATCATTCATTTTATGATGCATACATCAAAAACTGTTCATTAATTGACAGTTTTTAAATAAAAACTCAGTTTCTATTAACTTCAAAGTAAAAATTTTTAATATGTTCTTTGATTCCAGAAAATCATTGTTATATTGCTTATTTATGTTAAAGCATTCCAAAAAATTTAAATTTATGGTTTTTCTTGCTTATAGGAATAAGTATTAATTATTCATATTTTAAAATTGAAATAGAATATTTGGAGATTTCAGGATCTAACTCAGAGAAATTTATTAAAGTATATATTCATGTTTATAATTTGTTATATAGAATAAGCTAAATCATCGATTTATTCAAATTAATGAAGTAATTTTTTCGTAAAAGCAAAAATTATTTTTGCAAATTGAAAAATAGGTATCAAATTAGTGCAACTCATTAACATAGAAATTCTTTTTAAAGCAATTTTATAGACAAAATTCTGTGTGTGCAAGTAAATTTAGTCACAGATTCATAATTCAATATCCGTTTATAAGGAGTTTCCATATTCCTAAGAGAGTGCATTTATAATCTGTCTTAATTTTATTAAGTATGTACTTATTTCAATTTATTTTTATGTAAATTGCTGAGGAAGAATTGCTATAAGTGCTGTTTTATAAATTTAGTATGAATCTACAAGAGTTAGGGAATGTCTGTATTTGCCTAAGTAAAATTGGGAATTTTAAATATTAGAATCTATTGATCATTCAAAAATTGATTCTTTATCATTTGATCATGATCAATGTGAAAGTTAACTGGAGTAAAATATTGGGAAAATATATCACAGTGCAATAAAATATGATTGCTAATATAATATATATTGATTATTTAGATGATGATGATAAAAATAACACAATTAAGTTGAAATGAAAAAAAATACAGTATTTTGTAAAAATATAATCTATATTATATTAGATTATATGGATTGAATTGTATCTTCCTGATGAAATTGATTTATCATATTTCCTCATTATAAATTTAAGAAATTTATTTGCCACTGAAGCAATTCTACTAAACAAATGTAAATGGAATAATTTTAGTAATAATTGTCACATGTTTTGGCATATTTTTTAATTACATGCATGATTAATCTATAAAAATTGAATTATTTTATATTTTTATTAACATCACAAGGATAAAAATTTAAATCATAAGAAAAATGTCTGGAATCATTATTTAATAATATTTTTTGTTCTGCCTTCAAGATATTCAAGATTATAGACTTCTTGAATATTTAACAAAATTTGATATTAATTTTTATTCATTTATTTATGACTGCTGCTTTTTTTTTTTTTTTTGCTTTTCAATTTTTAGAAAGATTATTTATTTAGTAATATCGAATAGAATAACTTTGCAACTATTTTTCCCCTCATAATTCATAATAATCTTCCCTTTTATATTCTGTGCCAATTTTATTCGTATCATTATTGCTGTTCACTAATTATAAAAACAAATATCTTCAATTAGTGGATAAGAATATCTATTTTACTTACAGTTATTGTCATCATTTGTCAATAGAGTATCATCTAAAACAATTTTCATATTTGATTTTCTCCAAAAAAGGAGGCAATATTAATTTAAAACAATATCAAAAGTTTTAACTTTTACATAAACATTTAGAATTAAAATATTTGGAATGCATTTATTTTGACTTCTGTAGATCATATGCAAAATATTCTACATGTTATGAAACTAAACATATATGAAACTATTTTCACACTAATAATCCATTTCTATTTTTGATACTGAATTGATTGAAAATTTTTTTATCTTTTATTCTCTCTTAAATTTTAAAGGATTAAGAAATTATTTTCCCTATATATAGATAGGAAAGACCTCAATTTATCATATTCATACTTACAATGATATAATTATAGTAGTCTTATTTAATCAAGATTCTATATTAACTGAGGTGAATGACAGTTTATCTCAGTTAATAAAAGCCATTATAAAATACTATACATCAAGCACTTTTTGCAGTTTAGAATATCTTTTATTCAAGTTGTAACTAACGATTTTGACATAGTCATCTTCAGGTTACATACTAGAACTAGAATGTCAGGATTTGTAACATTCTGGTTCTAGTATATAACCTGAAGATGACTATATGCTGAAAACATTAGTTACAACTTGAATAAAAAATATTGTAAACTGAAAAGTGCTTGATGTATAGTGTTATATATTGCTTCTACTAAATTCAGATAAAAGTTTATCTAAAAGTCATTATATTCAAAAAACAGGTCTAACATGAAAATGTGTATGCATCATGTTATATATTCAAATCCAGTTTATTTAATTTCTGAAATCCAGTGGTGTATCCAGAAAGGGCAGTCTACCTGGGCACCAAGCTGAATGGGGACCTAAGAGCATGGAATATTATTATTCACCAGATATTTGTATAAAAATTTTTGTATAATTTTCAGTTCTTAAAAATTATTTAAGAAAATGTATGTAAAATAAAATATGTATTGAAAATTAAAACAGATGTATTTTTTTGGAGGGGAGAAGGGGCCAAAAAATGCACCCTGGATACAGTGGCGTAACTACAATGGTGCAAGTGGTGCCATCGCACCAGGGCCCAAATTAGAAAGGGGCCCAGTTCTGAGGAGGATGCAAAAGTAATAATTCATTAAGATTAGTAGAGACAAGTTTGTCTCAATCTATTATTTAAACAGGGCAGGAGCTCATTT
>WUQG02418680.1:0-40203 GCA_011317285.2 Androctonus mauritanicus | reverse complement strand
TATGGCGTTTTTTAGGCAGTAAACTAGCTGAACCCAGCTATAAATCAAAAGCTGTTATATATATATATATATATATAAACGAACAAATTCGTCTAGCAGTTGATAGAAGATAGTGAGATTTCATTATCAGAACAAATTTCCTTCCATACAGGCGGAAAGTAAGTAATATATCAAAAAAGTAAAGCGAAACGCATTTAACTAGAATCATGCCATAAAGAGTTTCGTTTGTTAGCAGTCGAGTAGCGAAAAAAGAGATTTCTCAAACTAAATAGATTTAAGAAACTTCTTCGGCGTGTGGTAACGTCACAAGCAATGCTTAACGCACATACACACACACAGGCAAAAGTTGCAGAAATAATTAAGACTGTGTATTTTTTTATTTTTTTCTGGTTTACTAAAACTCGGGCTTTTCTTAACGAAGTCACGTCTGGAAGGAGTCAACCGGAAGAGGAGGATGTTTGGCGTTGTCACTTCCAATCAAACCATGTTTTCAATCCAATGATTTCTCGAGGACATCGAAAATCTTTGCACGGTTAAAATTAACCATTTTCTTACTCATTTTTCCGCTAAGAGAACTATTAGATGAAATGTAGAAACTCGTTTCCGCTAATTAATTCACGTCTACGATGCAATAAATGCAGTTTGTGCACGGATAATCTAAAATGGAACTCACTTAAAAACTTTTAGAAACCATTCTAAAAGTTCTCTTTTTTTTTTTTTTTTTTTTTTATTGTTTTTACTTTTATTCGGTTTTTCCAAACCAATGCTGTTAATCTTAAACGGTCTAAGAAACACGACACTTTATTTAAAAATAATAATAATAATAATTATAATAATAAATAAATAATCATAAAAAATTTAATATTTGTAAATGGCAGAAATTTATATTTTATAAATCGAGAAGAAACTTTAAGGTACTTTATTAAATTATAAATCGATGCGATAACTGCAAAACATCTTTGCAAACTAAGTTTGAAAAATGTATGATTTGTGATCTTATAAAATCAAGAAAGATATCAGAGAATTTATTTTTTTTTAAGAATATGACATTAAAGATTAAAAAAAACAAAAAATGTAACTGCATCACGAGAAATGGAAAAACTAATAACAACAAAAATGTGATTTATTCTCTGGGCCAAATTAAAATTACTGTACTGTACTTCTGAAAGATGAGATAGGTATATATATATGTCATCAAAGAAAATTATCTAAATATAGATACACCTATACGCGGAAAAGAAGAAATGCAATTGCTACAAGGTGTGTCTATATGTTATTGAGGCTTGTTATCATTCTTCACCTCAGTGACTTTCCTAACAACAACGTTAAGGATCGTTGCACCAACGATGGAATCAGAAGCGCGGAAATTTGATTGCCTGGAGCTCTTGTGGATAACAAACAAAGAGTGTAGTGGACACCAACGATCCAATTTCTTTTGGAAACACAATACTGACAACCGGGCCTTCGGTACACTGAGCATAGAACTTACAGGAAATAGCATTTTTGTCGACTCGACGGCCGAGACCGTCTCTCTCTATGCAGGATTTATCCAATCCTCTCCTTTAACTAGACAACGAGCCTTTCAAACTCCCCTTTCTGTCATCAGGTATAACTCTCTAAGCTTAGAGTCCTTCACTAAATGTCAACTTTTCGTTTCCGACTACAATCGCCCAAAGTCGATTTCATTGTAATGAGAAAATTACTTATATATATATATATATATATTTATATCAATAACTACATTTAACCCTTTATGTAAGTAACTGTATACATGTTGTACACGTTAAGGCATCGATCAAGAAGCTGTTAAAAGGTTAAAAATGTGTTCTGTAGACGATAAAATATTAAAAAGAAAGATTTTAATCTAATTTTTATCTTAATTCGAGGAATTAGTTTTCTGATTTTCTCTCTTTAATGGAAAAATCTGATAAGAATGTTATCCTGTAAATAGAAGACTTTGATGTCCAATTGGTTAATTAGTTTCAAATTTATTTACATTATACAAGATACAGAACAGGGAATTATTTCTTTTTGATTGTATCTAATCTTTCATAATTTACGATTTAACTTAATTTCTAGAGTAATACAGTATTTTTAACCAAGCTTAAATTAATCCTTTTATATTCGAATCGCGACACTAATGACATTTTATGTAAGTAGAATGACACAAATCAAATAAAAATAAAATTTTTGTTTTCTGTTATAAGTCGTAATCTGATATTCTTCTTTGTATAGGAGTCACAGATAGTAACTTTGATGTTGAATGTTTACAGAGCGCATACATCTATATGGCTATTATTAATTTTTTTTTCTTTAAAAGTTTCCATATTATCGTTAATAAATTAAACTTCATTCGATGGCAAAATTGCAAAATTGAATTTGAAAATTAATCTATTTAAATGCCATTAGCTCTCTCTAAATACACTATTATGTTAACAGTCGTTATTGGACATCCATTTGTAATCTGCAAACTACCTTCTTTTACATTTTTTTCTCCCCCTCCAGTGTCCTATTCATTCTGTTAAATTGCTCAGCACAAATTTTTGCTTAACGAGCTGTTAAGACTTTGCAGTATATCCAGAAATTTTGTTAATTTAATACATTTTGATAAAGTACGTAAAGCCATTTTTGTAAATCGAGTTTTTCTTTCCATTTTTTTTTTTTTTTTAATTTTTTTCTTCATGGTTTCGATCCCTTAATGATTTTCGGACAGAGTTTAATTAATTCTGCGACGTTCCGCCGTAAAAATTCTCTGAATAGATAATGATGATGATAATAATAATAATAATAATATTATTAATATTTTTGCTTTAACTTTTCAAACCGAGTTTTGTGTGTGTGTGTAACTTGGCATACGTTTCATCATTTTTCATTCTGAGAATCGTCTCGAGATTTATTTCCATTAAAAAGCAAAAAAATAAAAAATAAAAAAATGAGTAAATAAATTCAGTTTATTTTAATAATATTTGTAAGATTATAAAGTTAATTAATTCACTTTCCACTTGATTTAATTACACAGAAATCTTTGCGTTTAATTAGTTTTTACGATTATCATAATGCGTAAAGATTTTTCTCTGGACAATAAAAAGAAAAAAAAAAAAGAAAAAATTAGCCATAAATTTTATTAATCACATTAAAGGTAGGAAGATATTTTATACATTTTTGTTTACATATTATTACCATATTTATAATTTTAACTAGCAAGATTTATGATTTTAAACAAATATGAACTTTTGAGAGGAATGTTATAATTTTCCAGAGAGAACAATTTTATCGAAATATGAAATAGCCTATAAACGTATATCACTTCATAAAAGCACGTATAACCGAAATTTATGATCTCGAATCTATGACTCAGAAATCTTTTAAATTCCCTTTCGGTCCAACAAAGTCGACTTATTATCAACAAACCACCCATTCGTGTTTTGATGTTACTATCAGGATTCTTTGCGATGCATCGTCTTAGAAGAAAAGAATAAGAAGGAAAAAAAAAAAATGGTGTTCGAAGAGAAGTGGGAAAAAAAAAGTAGACAAAATCCATTAATTTTCCCAACAGGGGCAATTTTGCCACTGGCCTTCGTTTACACGTCAGGTTAAGTCGAAAACTTCAAATCGATCAGTCATTTTGACTTCAATATTTTACTCCGACCATGATATAAAGTAACTTGTATGTCGTTAATCTTTGAGACAATCATCCAGCCAAGTCGAAGAGACGATCGTACGTTACTCGATGGATTATCGAACCTGCCAAATTATATTTAAAAGAAAACATTAACTCGATTTCTCGCAAATTGCATGCCGTATAATTTTCCCTTCTTTCCATAGTTTAACCTTCATAAAATAACAGAATATACAATTTACACTTATAAGATACATATATAGAAGGAGTTTTCGGCCGAGAATAGACAACAAAATTTTTTTTTTATTCTACAACGGAAGCCAAAACTTTATGTTTTTTTTTAATCGACTTTTCAAGAACAAATGCATCTTACAATATAAGAAAACCAAATAGGAAGTCTCTAACAATGATTTATATTCTAAAACTGACTAGACTTTGGTCATGTTCGTACCGATATCTTATTCGTTTTTCTACTTTTTTTTTGAGGGATTTAACACTGCCAACTACCTCGCCCACTCTTCCAATTCCGAGTTTCTTATTTCTATAACTCTTCTTTACGTTCACGGACCTAAACACAGTAGTAATACGTATTGTGGACAAAAGGAATATATTTATGTATATATATATATATATAAGTCGTGTTCCATATTTGCTTTACAGAATGAAATTTTTCGGTCGGTTTATATTATATAACCATTCTTCACACCTTATCGGTGTTAGTTCAATCCCAAAAGCAGATCTTACTCGGAAAGAGGAGAGAGAGAGGATCAGGCTGGCCTGTAATCGAGAGATGTAAGAGGAAAATTTGTGGCTGCAGTTACTTCTTCCGATCAAACATCCGGTACCAATCAATACACTTCCAGTAAACGGGAAAGTGATACTTTCTTCCCAATATACAATCTTGGCCATCTCTATCGATTTATTCCCTATATTATATATTTCGGTTTAGATAAACTTTCTGAACTTTCTTCGGTCCGGTCAAGAATTTTTAGTTCCTTTTTTTATTTTATTTGTGTTGCAAAATGGTATATACTTCATCTCCAGAGAGTTTATCGATACAATTTTTTTTTTTTCGATTAAAAAATTGACCCAATTTAAACTCGATATGGAAGATTGAACGGATGGGCGAACACGAATCCAATATAATCTATATAACTGTGCTAATGAATACCCAAAACTGTTATCCCTCGATGTTAAAAAAAAGGCATTTTAAATATAATAAATTAAGCATAAAAAGTACAGTATTTTTTTTTTTTCTATCTAAAGTTTTGCTTCAAATCATATAGGTTTAACATAAACTGTTATAATAAAAGCAGTTCTGGTTATAAGGAGTTGCAACTCGAGGGAATAGAATGACAGTGATGTATTGTAAGACCATTTCTCTAAGGATCAAATGACTTTGATAACATGCAATGTTACCTTTCTCCTTTCATCTTCCTAGAAGATGCGTTCTAATGTACAAAGAAAAATAACCAGCCATTATCTAAAAAAATCATCTTTTGATAACAGGTAAAAGTTATATCGATCCGATATGCATTATCGATTATATGTGGTTAATCTCATAGTCAATTCTCTCGGAGAGAAAAAAAAAAAAACAAGATTTGCTTCACCCCGTTAGTATTCTTCCGATGTACCGAAGTAACAGTTTAAAGAGGAGGGGATAGAAAAAAAGAAAAAGGGAAAGAAAGTGTTGCACCTTTGGATTTACGCACGAACGAATTCTCATAATTTCGCATGACTGCAACGGAAATTTGAGGTTTGCTTTGCCTCTAGCTGTATATCCAATCGGAAGGAAGTAGAATTTTTTTTTTCCTCCCATTTTCTTGAACTCTTCCCCTCCGGCTGTTGAATTCAAGGACAGAACTTGTGGTGAAATCGCCTGTTGGTTGTAAGATATGAAAAAGGAAAAAGTAAAAAAAAAAAATTTAAATTCTGCCTTAAAAAAAAAAATGTAAATGATAGTAGAAGATTTTGAAACACACTCTAGATTAGATATATCTAAAACTTTTATGCACTTAAAAGAGCAAAGAATCCATTCTTGCTCTTAAAGAAAAAGTTCCTACGAGAGATACTGCTGTACAAGCCTACTACATCTTGTCATATTAAGTTTGCTCGTAAAAAAAAAAATATCTATGCATTTTTTTAAAATCTACCAATGTATATTCTGCAAAATTATCATTTCAAAAGTACGTTACTCATGAATAATTAATTATTATACTATTATTAATTATCCAAAGCGACTAACAGCAATCATAACTATTATCGTTATTTGTATAAGGTTATGGTTGATGAGAATAGTGAATCCCTTTAGCATCATTGAGTGATTCTGAAATGATTATTATCATATATATAATTCAATATAGTAAGCATATACATTATTATAACAATAATTAATATTTACTTTAACAATTTTAATAGGCATAATGTTATATTTTAGTTCTAAGCATTCAATGCCATCCAGAGAAAATTTTTTGACTTTGTACTTAAAAATCGTTTATAATAACGTAATGAAGACGATTATCATCAGTTCAGTCACTTCTAATTTTACAGTTTTAAAGTAAATTAAAACATACTATAACGATATTTTAAATTTATGATTAATTTTAAATAATATTTCTTGTTATATCGCTCTAAAGTCACCGTCATTGGCTTGTTTCATTACCTTACAACAGGTTTAATATTTTAAGGATAAAAAGTACGAATTCTGTTTTGTTTAAATTTTATAAAGTTCCAAAAATGCAAACAAAATACTTAGAATTTTAACTATGTAAGCAAATAAATAGCATTTCCTAAGAGCTTCAAAATTTGTTTAAGTTAGGCAAAAGTTTCTTATTTTTGATAGAATTTTGAAGGCATACATAACAAGAGATGCATTTAATAAGATTTTAATGGAATATTTTCTATCCTAGTTTATACGTGAAAGGATATAAACAAGAATGAAGAACGTAAACTTAACAAGAATGCCTTAAAGACGTTGTTATGCAATTAATATTTTAAATGCACGATAAATTTTTCTACCTACTAGAGAAATAGAAGAAAAATCGAATCAATTCCTCTTTCATTTAGAATAACAAGTAAAGTTTTGCCTGAAGTGACTAGCTAAATTGTATAGTTTGGTTCGATAGAACACAAAAGTTGTTCGTTTGCCTTCGAGCTAAGAGATCTTAACTCTTCAACCATTGAGAATGATCGAAACTTTTATGGATAGCAAATTGCCAATGGAAATATTTCAGAGAATGATTCCGAAATTGTTCTATTTACTACGTAACCGATTACATCCTATTTATTTTATTATCTACTACAATGATTTAGTAATAAATCGTGTTTTGATTAACCATTTTGTATACGTTTACGGGAATGAGATATATTTGATCGAATGAAAGATTTATAATTTCGCATTTTTAATATAATAAAACTGAATAATTTATTTTAAAAAATCGCAATCAAAATTTAAATAGTCGAGAAGATAAATATAAACAATTCGAATCGCTTAATTTGAATGCAAATTTTATATTAAGAGAGGCGAGAATCGAAGAAAGTAAAATAGCAAAAAAAAAAAAAATCCGCATATAGGAGCCCAGGTTTTTTTTAACATACGAATGTTGTGGAAATTTTTGGACTTTTTTGAAGATCAAAAAGTCCAAAAATAGATAAAATTATCATTTAAAATTGTAATTTTTAAATGAGAAGTTAACTCATACAATATTCTTACATTAAAGACAATATTCTTTCATTAAAGATACAATATTCTTTACAATACACAATATTCTTTACAATATACAATATTCTTACATTAAAGACAATATTCTTTCATTAAAGATACAATATTCTTTACAATACACAATATTCCTTACAATATACAATATTCTTTACAATACACAATATTCCTTACAATATACAATATTCTTTACAATACACAATATTCTTTCATTAAAGATGAAATTTTTTTATTATTATTAATTTTAATATATTTCGAATGAATCTGAGTTCTTCAAAATGTACTTTTTAGGCATTTTTTTTTTTTAATGCTTTAGAAATATTTTCATTCAGTATGGATGTATAATGGAGATCGAAATCTCTGTTAAATATCAACATTAAGTCGCTTTAAAAAAACTTTTCAAACTTTTGCATATGCAACAGTACTTTCGACTTAAGTTTATTTCGCGTGTCGACTCAGAAAAATATGAAGGAAAATATTGGGGATTTATCTTATAATCTTCCATTAAACAAATTGAATTATCTATGGGAAAAACTTCTTATATATTATTCAACCGAAATATTAATTCAATGATGATCTCGTAATTCTTTTAATGCTCTTGCTCTAGTGACGTTTGCTATACATTTAAGTGCACTTATGAGAACTAACAGTGCAATTTTATCGGAAACTTTATAATTTAAAGCAAAAAAAAAGATAATAATAATATCTCCCGAAGGAAAAAAATAAAATAAAAATTTCGCACGAAAACATCAACAACATGCTTTTAAGTATATAAAAATATATATTGTTTTTATTTTTACTCGCTCGGGCGAAGTGACTTTTCAACGTGTTTGGAATTACGAATTGCATTGATAGAGCTTCTTTATAACTCTCTTTTCAATCTATTGTTATGCACGGTGAGTGAAAATTTTAACTATGCAGGGATCCATCGGTGTGACGTAAGGGGATAATCGTTTATTGCGAGTAAAATAGTTGTAATTCACGTTAATTGAGCAGACATAGTAAACCGGGTTTGAGGTGATTACAATTTCGGTCCGTTGTCACGTCTACAGAGTATCATTATTTAGAATCCTCTCTCTCTCTCTCTACGACACGTCTGCTAGCGGTTTAAGGGAGTGACTGGGTCAGCCTCAAATTCTAATTTTCTTAATGGAATAGACCATGCTTAGTAGGCATCTAACGTATCCCCAATATTAGTATTCCTCTACTGGGACGGGAAACATATAATATAATAGTTATACTCGGTGAAATTTTAATACTGTTGACAAACAATACCTTCCGACTGGAGAATAAATCATAATTTAATCATTATAACTTCTTTTATTATTATTATTATTATTATTATTATTTTTTAAATATGAAAGAGGAGCTCCGGTGAATAATTTCAATTAAACTCGGCATCAATTCGTTATATTATAAAAATTTTCTGCATTAATGAAACGTCTTTCTGCTAAGTTTGTTATTACACCGTTCTCATGAATAGTGAGACATGCTTCCTTTGTTATTATTGCATCAAGCATATCTTTAGAACTGCGGGAGGTGAGCCATTCATTTTATTGATTCTCATTATGACATCGCCTCAGCGAGTGAAGCGATTCTCTTTCGCTTTTTAAACTGTTAGAAAGATTTAATCCTTTTAACTCCAACTAAATTTTCTATTCTGAATAAAACGATATTAAAAATATATATATGTGTGTGTGTGTGTTATAAAATATGTTATTGATATATAAATTAAAGAAAAGTAAATATTTGTTCACTCTCCAGTAAGAAATAATACGACGAAAGTACTTCGAATGATAGGAGGAGGGAGGAAAAAAAAGCGACATTAATTATTAAAAATTTAATTAATTTAAAAATATATTCTTCATTAAAATGATTTTTTTTTATTTAATTTTTAAATAAATTTTTGGCTGTGCTTCAGCATCGATTGATATACGTATTATCATTAATTTTTTTTTTTTTTTTACTAGCTATAAATTATTTCAGAATTATTTACGTCTATCCGACTTCGCGTAATGTAAAATTAATATTCGAATTTTTAAATATTTTATTTTCGGGCTATATATTTAATAAATTAAATTATTCGAGTTATAAATTAATATTTTATATCATCATCAACAAAAAAAAAACATCTTCTGGACAATAAAACGTTACTTCTCATTTATAAGTAATTAAAATGTTCTCGTCTTGGCGACAACCTTGCAGAGATATTCTCTCTCTCTCGCTCTCTCTCTCTCTCTCTCTCTTCATTTTTGATACTACACGATTAATAACGGAGAACAGTAATGTCAATTTGGTAGGATTACTTTTTAGATAAGCCAAATGACTCCGGAACTAAAGCAATATTAGAGAAAATGAGATTCTGACTTGCTATAATATCGATTGAAGTCTGTCAACAAACATTTACAGTATATGACTTTTGATAATGGTAGATAGGATAGCAAATTCGTGTGTAGTGCGATAATAAACACGTCTTTAGCAATTTACCGAATGTTTTGATAAGAAATGGGATATTTTACAATTATCTTTTCATCTATTTTTTTATTATTTTTCAATTTTTTTGCGCGCATTGAAGCGAGCGAGCCAGCGATAATTTTTTTTTTCTTTATGCGATATATTCGTATATATATATATATTAATACGTATAAATATGTGATAAGGAGACTTTTTGGTGGGGTCAACAGACTAAAAATCCCACGACGGTTTCCGTAATTATTTAATTATTATCCATTAATGAGGATTTCCATCTCTCTCTTCCCATTATCGCTAAATAGAATAATTTTATATATTTTCCCTTGATAAACGTTATTTTTGGTAACATTTTCATCTAGAGCGTAGGTAACATATCCGATGTAATTTATTAAGTATACTGTCTATTTGCATGAAAGACACGAAACGAACGTGAAAAGGAAAAGTCTTGTTAATTATTGAAGTAGCAGAACTCATTGGAGAAACGAAGGGCTTGCATAACACCATAGGGAACGTCATCACTTATTAGTTTGCTAATTGGTGATCAGAGAGAAATTTCGATAAGCTCTACTACCTAAGAATCTTCTTTCTTGCATTACTTTCGTTCTAAAACATAAATTTGTATTATAGTTACAAAGATATCTTTATAGAATTAAAATCATTACGTATTAATGATTCATCAGCAGTCTATTGTCTAGTCGTACCACAGGGAATTTCGTTCCACGAATTTTAGGTACAAATGAGATGAAAAATGATAAAAATATGCTCGTGAGAATACGTAAACAATTTATCATAGCTGCTACCATAAATAAATATCGTATATATATATATATATATATTAACAAGTTTTACGCGTAAACAAACCGATAAAAGTTATATAAAATAATATACGTTTACTTAAAATTGATAATTAGTTTTCCATGTTTAAAATCTGAAAGAAGAGGAAAGAAAATTATTTAAAATGATCTGTTAAAGTTTAATTATTCATTAAGAAAATCGATGCTTTTGTTTAACTGCGTCAAGAAAAATCAATACGGTTATTAATAAAATTTTATTTTAATATTTCTCTTGTTCGCATTAACGTTTTCATAGCAGAGGGGGAAAAAACAAAAAAAAAATTATTAAAAATCTCTGATTGAAAATATATATATACATATATATATGTTAATTCGGTATTATAATTTTTCTTTTTTTTTGTTTTAATCCCAAGAGCAGTAGAAAATTGGAATCGTAGTTAATTACGAAAGTGTATTATGGAGAGCAAAGATAAGTTTTTTTTCTTTTCTCTTTCCTCTCTCTCTCTCTCTCTCGCTCTCTCTGCGAATTATAGAAACTCTGATTCGAAAACAGAAGTAAATACCTAATCAGTTATATATTAATTTTAAACGAGAGAAAGAGAGAGAGAGAGAGAGAAAGAGAGAGAGAGAGAGGTTGACAAGAATCATGGTTTTTGTCTTTTAAAACCTTTCATTTTTGTTAATTACATGATCATTTCTTTAGTTTAATCAAACGGAAGAACGACACAGAACTTTACTTCAAAAGAGAATTTTTGGTTTTCTTTATTTCGAATTCAACTATTTTTATAGATGGACACACTCTATTCAGAAGTGTGGAGAAAAGAGAAAGAATCTTCTTCTTTTTTTTTTAAGGATTCTAAATGCGTTTGCTTTATCCCAAACGAAATTAAAATCGTTATTGATGAACCTTCTAATTAAATTAAAAACTCGTTATTTAGAAAAAATAAAAAGTATATAGCGATCATAAAATTAAAAAAAATTAAATTAATTTTTAGTAAACTTGAAATTTTGTTGAGATGCGTTAAAAGTTTTTCTTTTTAAATTTCATAAATGCAGAAAGAAAAAAAAAAAAAGTTAGATATGCTGGCTAGCAGATAACGCTAAACGTTTTATTACAAATTGTTTCATTCGGAATTTTTAAAAATTTTGACAAAATTGTTAGATTTATTACAGTTCATATGCTGCATCTGCCTACGAATTTCGTCATTTTAGCTTTTAATAGTTTTTATCTATAAAGCGCTAACAAGTAAACGGAACAAATGCAATTCTCCTCTCTCTCTCTCTCTCTCTCGGTGCCATCATGATAAAAATTTTTAGAATTTCTTATCTCGTGTTAGAATTAATCTTGAGAATTTAAATTTTCCTATTAAGAAATTTTTAATAAAAAAAAAAAATACTTGATTAGAAATGCATACAAGGTGAAAACATTTTTATACGATTTTTCATTCCAGATATTGAATTTTTTTTTTATTTTATTTTTCTAATTATAGATTCCTGAATAACCTTATAAAAATTTCCACGGAAATATATCAAATTTAATAAATATTTTTACAAATTTCTCAACGAATTAATCATAAAAAACCTAAAGTTTTTATTGATGGTAAGTAGTGTCATAACCATTTTTTTTTTTTTCTGTTTTTAGAGAAAAACTCTTTAAATATGCGAACAGTGTTTTCAGATATAAAATTTTAAAATTTCGAACGGTTGCCATCTTATAAGTATAATGGAGCTACGTAGAAACACTAAAATTAACTAACATGTACGGCAAAAAAATATATAAAATCGCATTGCAAAATTTGAAATCTGTATGTTGTATAATTTTGGAGAAATGCTGAGAGAGAAATTCAGACAGAAGAAGTGATTACAAAAGACCAATATTGTAAAATATGTATAAAACTCTTTCGAATGGCTACAGTTTCAATCGAGTGTAACGAACAGTTTCAGAGATATCGGAGTTTTAATGTTTGAAGAAACCATTCATGTTTCGAACGGCCGCCATCTTGTAACGACATCACTTAGCATCCTCAAAATTAATAGACGTATTAATCGGATAGTAAGATACGACTCTGTAAATTTTAATTTGCTCTAAAATATGCGATTTTCGAAATATCTCCATGAGAACTAGTCTGACTCGCGAAGTGAATGCATACAATACCCATTTGAAAGTATTCACATTAAAGAGATAACTCGTGAAAAAAACTTTTTTTTTCTTTTTTCTTATTAATTTTAAGAGCAAAATAAAATTGTTTAACCGTTTAACTCGACGCATAAAAGAAATAATTATGTCGTTATTGTAGATTTTATTTTAACAATTTGCTAACATATTTGCTATTTTTAGAACGTCGTAAAAATTTCGACATCGCTTGTTAATAGTACGAATCGGTAATTTTTGATGAACCTGCTCTAGATACCATCTCAATTGAATTTATTTATGACTCGAATTTTCTATTGGATCACCATTACATTCATTTTTTTTACATATCCAAATTTTTCGTCGCTCTAAGAAGTTATTATCCAGAGAGAGAACCAGAGAGAGAGAGAGAGAGAAAAAAAATGAGTGTTTTATGAACGACGTATAAAATTTTTGTCATTTCTCTGCTTTAACAAAGAGCATTTATTTTCTCATTTAAAACATATTGTAAGATTCTGTTCTTAGATGGAAACTGCATCACTTCTCGAAACTAACAAATAAGATAAGGAAAACAAAGCTGATTAATGAAAGCATCTTACACCAGATATGTCATTATAGAGGCGTTAATAATTATTTAGAAGATTATCACTTCCGAAATATCTCTGCTAGCAATAATAAATAACGATATAAAGTGTTGTCGTTACATTAAATAATCAGTTTTAATTCCAAAGTTTTAAAGTAAACCCCTGTCGAAAAGCTAAAACTAATTTATGAAAACATATCGATGCATTTTCTTCCAGTAAACCGAAAGCAATTTATTCATCACAACTGTATTTAATGAGTTTATACCACGAAGAATTTTGCTTTTTTTTTTTTTCTCTGTATAAATTCTGCATTTATTTCTACACGGATTTTAAGGATTTAAAACAAGTTAATTTAAGTCTAAATATCTTATATTCTTTTTTTTTTTTTTTAAAGAATAAAAAGAAAGCGAATCTGTAAAACTTTGTAATTTCGATAAGCTTATCTTTTCATCAACCAACTAAATATTTTTAAGACTTCTATTCTATTCAGAGATTTTTGTGCAAAGAGATAAATCGATTTTTTTGCAATGTCGAAAACCGTTATCTGTTTCTAGGAAATTGGATATCGAACAAACGAAATGTTATCATCTAAGTGAATAGTGCAAATCAAGTGAAGAAAAATTCCACGGTCAAATCTTCAGATGAAGACTTTTTTTTTCATTTCTTTATTTTATTTTTTATTTTTTTTGACTGTATCCTATTACAGATTACTTTTACAAATATCATTTGTTCACCTTCACAGATAAATATCGCATCATTAGTAAAAGCGCGATAACAGATATTTATCTTAAGATTTAATCGAGATTTGATGGCGAATTCAGATTGCTGCATAATTTAGACGAGTAAAGAATGGCAAATTTTTTTAGATATTTTCTACTTCTCCACGACTTACGACCGATTTAAAACGTTATAAACAATATTAAAAAAAAAAGAAAAAAATATCCGAATTTTTTGCTCGTTTTTTTTTTTTAAATAAAATAAATAATGCAGTTTGATTTACTCTCCTGCAGCTTTTTACTTTAATAAGTGAATATTTCATAGAGTAGAGAGTTTAAAAGTCAGATTTGTATCAATTATTCAATGAATAAAAACGTGTTTTTTTTTTCTGATAAAAACTTCCTTTCGATATAGAAAATTAGCAAATCTTTCGAGAGTTATCTCTATGCTCTGAATAATAATTACTCATTCTGATATTATTACAGAAAATTTTTACATAAACGATCATCGATATGATTTATTAAACGAGAAAGAAAATCGAAAAGTTCTTCCATAAAAAAAATATAATAATAATTCTAAAATTTGCGACTACTACTACTGTTAACGATTTTTTTTTGTGTGTGTGCGAAATTTGTTAGCATCTCTCTCTTCAATTTTTGTTTTTAATTAATAAATATTCTTTTATTTAATTTTTATATAAGAAGAAGAAGAAGGAAAAAAAAAAACTGCATTTTATCTAGTAACGATAATTACGATTTTAACAGCTTTTTAGTAAATGGAACTGTCGGAGTAATAATAATGTTCTCTCTTTTCATCGCTGTATCAATTAATATTTATTAGATGAAACATAAAAGAAATTACAAATGATTGCAATTAATTATCTCTCAAGAAATCGTAACTTTTAATAATGAACCCATTCAGTACAAATTTTTATTAAAATTTCCTCAGACAATCGAAAAGATTAAAAGTCCGATTCGACGAATTCGTATTTTGATTTTCAAAATTTCGAAACGATGACGAAGGAAAACTATAAATTTATTTTATTTTTCATCCAGAAAACTGTCAAAAAAAAGATATTTTTAATCTCGCAAATAGTAATTTAATCCAAATTTATTCATTTTTTATTATCTGGAAGCAAGAAAAACTGTTTAAAACGTAAAACAGTGCAAACTTTTATTACGCGCGTTTTGGTTTTATTAAAATATGCGAGTAAATTAATCATTTTCTGTTAAAATAATAATTGAGGAATAATTAAAAGGAATATACAGTACGTGTTTTTTTTTTCGATTTTAAGAATATTTTAATTTTTTTCCTCTCTTCTTCTTGAATCATTTAAAACCGTTTACTTTCTTGGAGAGTTTTCCCGGACAAAAATTGTTCTGAAGCACGATTATTCTTAATTGTAAGAGACATAATCGTTGTAGTGATAAGAAGAAAAAAAATAATAAAACAATTAAGGTATTAGTCCCCCTGAACAACTCATTGCACTTTTGACATTAAGGCTAATTCAATTACAGAGTTATTAATCACTCTGGAGAGGAAACAAAATCCGAGGAAATTCGAGCAATACGTTTTCAAAATAAGAAAAAATAAATAAAATAAAGTCTGTAGTTAGATTATAAATCGATTTATTCTCGATTAATATCGATTTGTTTTCGGTTTTTTTTTTCTAGAACGAAAAACGTGAACGGGTGGTATAGAACGGATTTTTGAAAAGTGTATATGAATGGTACAGTTGAGTGATTGTGTTTCGTATAACACTCCTTAAATAATTGGGAAGAGATTAACACTAGAAGGTCTCTTAGCACAACTGGAGGGCACAGAGGTGATTACTAGACTTCACACATGAGGTGAGATTAGGACGTCACTGTTCATTCCAGAGACAGGAGGTTCTCTACTAGTCATCGGATACAGACCACGCTTCTCGTTCAGGGAGTTGGTAGCGAACACATTCACTAGAGATTAGACGATGCCTGTCACTATTAGACGCAGCTTTGTGCCGACAGCTGAAATCTAACACAGAATTAGGTCAACTCGCTTGAGATTCTTCAAGAATCAAAATAAAATTAAATGCCTCTTCGCGACACTTTGGCATTTTCGCAATCTTCACTGTTGCACTTAAACACTTTAAAAGCTTTTAATTAATCCTATCTAGAAATTTTTTTTTTTTTTTACTTTAATAAAATTACGTTCGAATTTTAACTCTGTTCTTCGTCTAGAAGTCTCATCCACGCAAATTTTTCGGATATCAAAATTCGAGAACAAAAAGGGAAACGAAATTCGAACGTATAAACAAGAGAGGGAAGAAAACTGATTCGCCAAAAAAAAAAAAAAAAAAAAAAATTCGGTTTGGAATTTTAACAAGACAAAGTTTGACGTAGAGGTCTTGCCTAAAGGGCATTTCGAACGATTGAATGTTGTGGCTTAGGAAAGAAAAGTCTTTTTCGACAAGTCTTCAAAAGTAAAAAGTCAATTTAGACAAAATAAGCGATTATCACAGATAGAAATTTTTAATCTTTAAAAACTTCCAGATAAATTCGTATGGTACAAAGGCGTTTTAGATGTTTTCATATAAGAAACGACTATTTTTGAGATTATATATATATATATATATATATCCGATAGTCTGTTGCCTAATAAAGATTGAAGCGTCAGTTTAAAGTAGATAAACTTCGTCTAAGTATGTTATCTATAAACTTAAAGCAATCTTATCGTTTCTGCCTTTAGGGTAAAAACTTCTTATTTTTAGATTTATCAAATAGCTAGAAGGAAACTGAAAGTCGTCTTCTTTTTAACTTCATAGTTGTCAGATACGCACCCGAATAGATGTCAAGTCAACAGCTTATAGTAAAGCTGTAGGAAATTACAGACTGAGAAACGTAAGCCATTCCCTTATCAGGAAAAAGAAGCAATTTTTCGCAGGAAACATTGTTTACAGTGAACAAATGGCACCGACCCTTTTATCATTATTCCATAGCTGACACTTTGATCTGTTAGTTATGTTTGTCCACTTGCTCCGACGGATGCAGAAGACTTTTTTTTACTTTTTTTCTTTTACGTTTCACTGGATGGATTTCTGTAACAATTTTTGACTTTCTTTAACGAATAAACCTTTATATCAATTAGTTGGCAATCTCATTTATAGAAGTAAGAGCACTAATAACGATACGCACTTAGAGAAACCATTCTGTTCTTTCACTATCGTTTTTTTCCTCTCTGAGAAGGCATTAAGATAACATATACATCTTTTCTTCACCACATTTTAACGTATTTAAGATACTATCGAAGGCGTTTTTTCTCTCTCAAAATAGTTGATTTCTTCATCCAATTAAATTTAAAAGATTTTCCTTTATGATCACCCATCTTAATCTTTCATTAAATTTAAGAACCATTTCTTAGACTGACACTTCAATACCTGATGCCATTAGTGCCATCACGGTTAAGATATAGCTAACGTCATTTCGGCTCTTTGATTTTGATGGTTTTTCGTCGTAAATATTGGAGGCGATAATATGTACTGAAGAGAGAGAGAGAGAGAGAGAGACAGCTCCAACTGTAAAAGCAATAACGGAATGCTTGAAATGTTCAATACTCATCAAAATAAATCCTGCAAGCTAGAAAATATTACGTATTTAGTTTCGTCAGCACATCCTATTTATTACTATTACTGTAATAATCAGCGAAAGACGTTACGAGAGGTTACTTTAGATATATATATATATATAACTTTTTACAATATTTTTTAGACATTTTTTAAATTGCAAGCAGTTAAAATATTCATAAAGTTATATTAAAAAAAAATTCTCAGTAGCCATTTTCATGTTGGAATTAACTCCCAATGGATATCGTTGTTACGAATAATGTATTATAAGTTAAATAAATGACATATCTTTTGAAAGACATTTTCTGATTGGTTTAAAATCATCCCTTCTAAAATCTCCTTTTTTTTCTTCGTCTTGTAGAGATAACAAGATTTTGGAAATTCGCATTTGATCTTGTCAACTGGAAACATTTGTTACCGAACTGTGACAATGATAGATAAATTTATCTGTGTTTTCGATTTCTATAAATTAATTTTTAAAAAAATATAATCGATTGGAAATTAATAAGGATAAATAAATAAATAAATAAATAAAAGAATTATTTTCGTTTTTTTTTTGGCATAAAGTAAACGTTACTATAAACAGAAACAATGGCGATTTACAAGAAAGTTTACTCTGTAGAAGAATAATAAAAGTGGAAGCGCTCCACTGCTTCTCTTAATGTAGCGTGCCCTGTATTCCACGACACATTTGGAGGAAGATATGGTCCAAAACTTGGTGTCGTTAGTCACCGTAAGTCTTGCTACAGTATAAAATTTATCTTTATTGATTAAATAGTACGCCATCAATTATATTTCGACAGAAATGCTTTCGCTCTGAAGTTATTTTAACAGAAGAATAAATTGCTGTTAGGTCGACATTCGATGTACAGGCGGAGAGACGAGAGACGATTATGTTTTAACTGCAAAAACATTAATTAAATGGATCTAATTTAAAGGCATTTTTGCAGTTTTATCGAATTCGATTGAGTTAAACAGGAATTCTTGAGAATATTTTACATTCTGTAGCCTATACCCGCATTGCTCTATACTTGCGAATGTGTGAGGGAATTGTTTGATTTTTTTTTTTCTATTCCAGATAAATCGATTTAAATACAATAAGACTATTATTGTTACGGAAACACCGTCTCCTATGTAAATTTTATATCACAAAAACATATCTGAATTTCTCAACTCGATAATCATCCTGTATTATCTATTCTTAATAATATCGAGATTCAACATCTTTCTGTTTTTTAAATTTTTTTTCAAAAACTTCTACAACAACAATTTTAAAAAACGTTTTAGAAAGGAGATTAGAATTGTTTTTTAATTTGTTTTTCTGTTATTTTAAAAATCAAGGTTCTATTTTAAAGTCAGAAAGTCGGCCACGTTGTAAAGCTTTGGCTTACTGTTCTGAAGAATTCAGGTTCAAATCCGAATCCCATATTTCCAGTTCTTCAGGAGGGCAGGCCTGTTGAACCTCGACCTTTCGACCTTCCGGTTGACCCATCATGGGTATTGGCCAGCCTGTGATGGGCTCTACAAATGGCCACTGCCAGATAATATATATATATATATATATATCCCTTGTACAATATGGCGGTTTAACTTATCCTAAAGTCAGAAAAACTTTATTTTTGTGGCTATAATTTAATTCAATAAAATAATTATGGCATAAAAATATGACAATTTTCTAGCATAAATTAAAAATATAAGTAAAGCTTTCGTTAATGGCAAGTGACGTTTTAGCTATTTTAACCCAAAAAAAAGTTTTTCAGATATTTATAATATCGTTAAAAATTCATACACCACATAAAATTTTTAAAACTTTCAAGGCCGCCATCTTGTAATGGAAGCTCTTAGCGACATCAAAATTATAACTCGTGTACCTTGGCTATAAAGGAGTCGTTTGTCTGAAATTTCAATTGTCTGCTGTGTTTTGCTCTTGAGATATTTTCCGGGTGTTCTGACAGAGATATAGACGGAAAAGATAATTACGTGAGACTGTTATTATCAAATATATTTAAAATCATTTCAAACGACTGTGTAACGTCATCCATATGTACCCATTAGTTACTGAGATATCGTCTTTTTAATGTTTCTAAACGCCGCCATTTTGTAATGATACCACTAAGCAAAATTAATATGCGTGTGTACCTTGCAAAATAAAGAATCATTCTTTAAAATTTAAATATTCCAAGGTGCTTACTTCTCTGGATACTTTGCTATGAGTCAAACAATCGGACAAAACGAATGTATAGGCCAATAAATATTTCTTTTTTTTTCCTGTAGAAACGTCTTAAAAATTTATAACAAGTAGGTTCAATGATCAATTAATATTAATAATATATAGTAGGATTTAGTAATAACTTTTTCTTTTAAAAGAATAGAATCCAATTCTTCTTATAGCTCATTTAACAAAGTGAAGATCGCTCTATCTATCAATCTAAAGCTTACTTTTATATATACTTATGAGGCTGGAAAAAGTTTGTACAACCTTGAATGAAAGCATTTATTTTTGGATATTTGATGGCGAACAATATATCATACCAACTTCGGATAAAGTTTTATTGGAGTCAGTGGCGGAAAATAAAATCTGGAGAGACACGAAGTATATAAAAAAATCTTTCGATCATATGCAAAACCATAACAGTTTTTCAATGCTAATAATAATAATATTCATTTATCCATTAATTTTTTTTTTTTATCGGACTAATTTTTTATTTTTCTGTTTTTTAAATAAAAAAATAATATTCAAAAACGATCTCTCTTGTTTAAAAAAATCGTTCGTGTTCTTAAGACATATATCATCTTGCTGCAAAGTTACGATGCTGACCTGAATATTTCAGCTTTTAGAAAACTTATCCGTATTGTTACAAAAATTTATGGACATAATCTTTTGTTTTCGAATTTATTACATAAATCTTTGCAAAACGTTAGAAAGGTTTTAATTTTTATCTAAATTTAGTGTTTATAATACGTTATCACTTAATTTTTGTCACTAATTATTAGCTGGGTTTGTTTTCCTAGCGATGAATAACATTAAAGTCAAATTACGTTCTAAACAAACGAAGGGTTTTAACCCGAGGGTTTTGGTATGTACAGTACAAGACTTAACAGGATAAGTATCGAATCTTACAATTACCATATTTATGTATTCAAAATTTTTAACTTGAGGGGGTTACTATCGATTCGAAAATATAATTTCTTGGTAAAGTATAGAATTTCCAGTTCGAAACTATTCAATTCTTCTTATATAATATAGTTTTTAAATCGATACCCTTAACTACATTATTATTGCGTTTATCTATTGAAAGAAGTACTTTTACATCATTCGGCTTTACTATCGTTCAACTATAATGATCGGAAATATGTCCTCTTGCATGTTCACCGCCTTCTACCATTTCTTACTCGGGTATCGCACACAATAGATATATAATAATCGATTTTTCCAAGTTACAATCTTTAGAAATTTCTACTCAGTAAATCCATCTCATAAGTTTATTGTGTGTTTTTCATGTCGAGCAGATGTCGTCCTTATACCTTTACGTGTTATGTTTTTCATCTAAGAGTCAAAAGGAACATCATGCCCAAAAGAGTTGATTTCTCTGTTATTTTTTTATTTTCTCTTTTTCTTTTTCTCTAAAGCAAGTTTATTAAATTATATTTTTCTGGTTATCGATCGAACGAGTAGTAGTAGTAGTAGTAGTAGTATATGGATTATATATATTGTTGTAAACGTATTTTTATCCAATTTTCTGATGGGTTTTATGCTACATAAATGATCGCGTCCTTTTCTTTGCGATTTGATTCCGTGCAATTACTTTCGATGAAACTTATCCAATGGGGTATATCGTCTTATATACTTCATCAAACAGAATCTTGTTTAATAAATAACCAACCGTTCGGTACGCACTTGTCGAAACTTACTGAGAAAATTACATTATCGATATCCATTCGCTTTACTGTTTGGTATTTTGCCAAAACCGCACACACTGCAAACATCGTCATTATTAAAATTAACGTTCTACAATTCAACCCGATATGTCTTTGTTTTAAAACTAGAAAATATTTTCTTAGTTATATTTTAAATTCTTATTGTTGTCACTACAGACACACTAACAATCTTTCAGGCATTATTCTCTCTCTCTTCGGATGAATAGCGAATCGTTGTGGTTTATTATAGGAAGAATTCTATAAGTTGGCCATCGTTAACTTATCAGAATTTTTATTTTATACGTGAACGTTGCAATTATATACATATATATGTTTTTTTCTTTATCAGAAAACGAAAGAAGAAACCGTACATAGGATAAGTGATTAGATATTCTTGATGTGATGACCAGGTGTAGTGAAAACAGCGTAAATGTTTGCTGTCATCATCCGCTGGAATATATAATAAATCACTCAGCTGGATAACTCGTTAAGAGGCTACAATTAAAATTCTAAGCATATTAAAAACAGCTGACAGACTTATAGGATTAAAGCAATCGATGAAACAAAAACAAAAAATCAGAGAGAAAGAGAGAAACACAAAAAAAAATTCTTTAAAAAGTTGTCGCGAATGATATGGAAATATGGCACGTATATCTTAAAATTTCCTACAGATTTAAAAAAAAAATTGCGTAAAATTTAACATTTAAACTCGTAATTATAGTTATTTCCTAAATATGACTTTTTCTACCTTCTAACGATTTTATTTTTATTATAATAATAAAAATCGCACCTACGCCCACTTACGTCGACTTTATAATCGTATAAAAAAAGAGCTGCGACTAAACGTGAAATTTTCTGCTCTCTTAAAAAAAAAAAAAAAAAAAATACTTATCGCGAAAAATTCTACCGTTTAAATATATTTTAATTCCCTAAAATATAAATGCGCGTCATAAATAAATATCCTCCTAACTTCCAGCAATTATTGAATATATATATATTTATATATATTTTTATAGTTCTAAATGGTTTCTGGTTTAGTTAGGCCGGAGAAAAACTTCTACTGCAGATGTGCGAAAAAGATGAGTTTACCAATCACATGAAGATAGACCGAAATAAATCTTTTAAACCAACCATTCTAAAAATTCATTTTTTGCTTTTTTGTTTACTGACGTCTGTTTTATTCCAAATAGTTTCACAAAGCTATCAAAACCAAATGTCAAGTAATATATGACTGCGCAGTTTATATACAAACGTTATCGGCAGACTTCACTCGTTATATTCCATCTTGAAGGTTATTGGATCCCGAAAACTTCCCATAGATATAAAACCAAATATCATCTTTAAAAGTATGTTGTACTTTTCAGGTAATTTTATTTTTTTTTTTAAATCTGCAATAAAATGTCGCAGGAACCGTATTTATATATATTTTTAATCTGCTTATTCCATAAAAGCCGCACATTTTTTGTTTTTGTTTTCTATGTGTGCGCTATAAACTTACTAACATTTTTGTTAATTTTTTTAATCTGAGGATTGATTAAGATAAAAGTGGAAAACCGGAAATATTATATACCGGTTTGGAAGCTGATAAAGGAAGTAAACGTAACCGGAAACTCGGAGTAATATTAATTTAGTACAAGTATTCATCCGACTATTGATAATCCCTTTAGATGCGCGCTTCTATATATTTCCAATTAGACTGTAAATCGTTATGGTTAGTAATTCACTTAACTTACTCCGAAGTTCACACTTAAAACTCTAATTTGAACATTACGTGCACAAACTGTACATTCCTTATTAATAAAGATCATTAACTCGATTGAGGTAATGCACCGCGAAACTTCAATAATCTCACTAATTTATTATAAAAACAAACTGTTCCTTCGCATTCTTACTTTATATCTAATTATACCAGATATTTTTCACTCTATTTTTGTTAATCTATTAATATTTTTTTCGTTTTAACATGACGAAAATAATTTTTTTTTTAAGTTACGTTAGCTCGTTCTTTTTTCTTATTAATCTGTATAAACTGTGCAATAATTCAAACAACAATTTATCTACATGTATGATTAACTGTAAATGTTGTATAGCTAATTAAAGGTTAGAATTGCATCTATATAACATTATAAATATATACACAAATGCATCTCTTGTAACACTTAGCATTTACCATCTAAATTGTGAAAGGCTATTATCTCTATTAAGCATTAAATTCAGGAAGGAGATTTATCATCATTCTTTGTTGTTCTAAACAATCCTTACTGTTTGTTGATTGTTCCGCATGTTTTAAAATGTTAATATTATTTATTCCACGTATAATAGGCAATTTTTACTTGTTACCTATCGAAATTTTTCTTATCTTTCTACCGATGGAAGATATGTATGATACCTAGATGCGAACTGACAGACCGTATTCATTTTTTTGAAAATCGGATCTTACACGTCCCGTTATATATATACCGATATATATATATATATATATAAAATATTGCAGATGGAAAATATAATAAGATTTTATGCATTTTTTCGTCCTAAATAACTCTCTCTCTCTCTGTTTGTTTTTAAGTCGCTAGATTCTTAGAAAATCGATTTTAGTTCGATTCGAACACATTACGAATTGGATGGATTTAAATCTAGAAAATCAGCATTGCAAATACTGGCAATCGTTTCCGAACTCCAAATGAATTAAACACAGTTATTACTGTGCCAATTATAATGCATTATATTATTGACAATATGCATTATCGATGATAATTTTACATTAGGATACAGAATGCATTACCCGCTCATACGTGCTACACGCTTCATTAATTCAATTATTATCGTGTAGTAATTGTTACTTCTCCTTGACGTTTTTACGTTTATACTTTTAAGACTTTTAAAAAAATATATATATACATATTAAAAAAAATCAATTTTTTACTCATTTTTGAATAAAAGATAACGATAGTTTACATACTTAAATCGAAATTTAAATTTTTAAAATGAAAATTGCGTGTCGATAAGGGAGGAGGAGGAAGAGGAGGAGGAGAAGGATGCGGTCGGAATTAAGTTGTTTTATTCTACATTACATTAAAAATACATAAAGCACGTTATTTATTTAGTTATAAAATTTGATTTACTTGCATAAAAATAAATATAGATAATACTTTTACCGGTGGAAAATAAAGTTGTGGCCATTTTTTTTTTTTTTTTTTAATGGTAGACGGGTAGAATTTTTCGAATTTCGAACAGCTGCCATTTTGTTATAGAATATCGTAAATGTTTAAAAATTAATAAGCGTGTAGTTTAGTTAATAAAGAACAAAATCTTCCAATTTAAGCTTTCTGCTGTTTGCAGTTCTTGAGATATTCTACAGATTGCACTACAAACAGACAACCAACAGATAAAATCAATGCTTAAGACAATTTTTTTAATAATTGTTTTTCTTACTATAAGTGATGGAAATTTAATTCGGTTTACTCTTCTTTAGAGATATTAGAACGATAAAATTGTCTCGTAATAAAGAAAATTAACCGTTGTAACGTTTTTTTCTTAACATAATTTCAAGCGAATTTTACAGATTTTTTTCCATCTTTTCAACCAATGTTTCGTAAATAGTTTCGAAAATCTCAGATTCATAAGTAGAAACTCGTGTGATCAGAATTTCTATTTCTGTACTTCCATTAGCAAGAAACCTGTCGTTTCCTGTTTCCAGAACATCACCAATTCAGTAAACACATTAGAAAAATTTTACTTCAAAACAACACTTCAAACTATATAAGTTATATATATATATATATTATATATCACCTTAAAAGTTTAGAGAGAATAAATTTCAATACTCTCTGTATGCAATAATTTATTTAAAATAATTTAATATTTATAACGTGAAGCAGATTTAAAAGATAATTTTGGCCAGATATGTTATCGCTAATGATAACATCAATAGACAGGATTATGAATGCATGGCTGGTATTATAGAAGGAGAGAAGTTTACGAGCAAAAGAGCGATTATGCCATAAGATATTCAACTAGTCTACTACTCCAATGCGTAATTTGGTGTAAATCGTTATGATTTGTAGCCCGAAGTAAATATGAATAAGATGACGGATCGTGCCTTTTTAAGCATGTGGAGACTCTCCTCATAAATCATTGTACAACGCTTTACTTTAGAAACATACTGTCAACAACTCTGTTGAAAAGACCAAAAATCATCTGAAATATTACTAGGTTTCACATTAATCATGCAATTACTATTTTTATAATGAAAAATAGAAATTCAAGATCCTTTTATATACGTATATCTCTTCCTTTACGTACTCTGCCATTAAAAAAATTCATAACAAAAGATTTTTTTTTAAGGTGCCTTGTATATAATATTTTAAAATTTAACAATGGATAATTGCAAATATATATATAGGTATATATAATAATTAAATTTTTTTTATTGTGTAAAACGTTCAGAAAAAATTTTTACGAATTTTATAACTTGGAAGTATTAAATTCGGGTTTAAGGATGTTTTAGCTTGCGAGTCATAATTTTGAGAGGATTTAATGGAACAGTTGCATCAACGTACGATCGATAAACTCAATACTGACCTATTAATAACGGATTAAGATCTATGTGCTTTATGTGAACCTAATCATTTCTGAATAGAGAAATTCCTGATTGCCATCTCAATCTCAGAAACAATGATATATTCTTTTTCTTTAATTTCCGGATAAGAATTAATATATCCGGTCTATTTCTAGGTAATAACATAACTTAAACGAGTTTTTGTAATAAGATATGTGCAGCGAAAGTCAAATAAAAAAGTTTTTTTTTCGCAGTGAATGGGATTTATAGCGATTCCTCCATGGCATTCGTGCTGACAGTATGTAAGGAAAAAAAAAATTAAAAAAAAAATAAGTTTACACTGCAGTTATCCATCTCAAAAATTGTTTAAAATATTATTTATAACTTTAGCAATTTTTTTTTTTTTTTTGTTATAAATATGAAGAAAGGTAAAAATTAAAATAGAATAGTTCTGTTTAATTTTTAAAAAATTACTAAATTTTTCTGCGTTGTCGGCAGTATGATTTCGTTTATCCCCCTTTTGCTACTGAGATAAAATTGCTAAAAGGTTTTCACTTATATTTAAAAAAAAAAAAAAAAAGAATTTTTTGCTACTGTAGATAACACAATTAGATTTTCTTCTGTTACTTATGCGGAAAGTATCATGCGAATGTCATCGATTCGACGACTAAAACGGTTAAGCAAAATGCGTGGATGGACCAAAAACAAAATAATAATAAAACCAAATCGAAGTTGGTACTTTTCTTTCCTAAATACTGTTAAAAATCACCTTAAAACGTCTTTTAACTAACTTAAAACAATGAAAAATAACGGTGGTAGTAACACACACACAAACTGAATTTTTAGTAAAATAAAACCAAATCGAAGTTGGTACTTTTCTTTCCTAAATACTGTTAAAAATCACCTCAAAACGTCTTTTAAATAACTTAAAAATAATGAAAAATAACGGTGGTGGTAACACACACACACACACACACACAAACCGAATTTTTAGTTTTCTAAAACGGTAATGTATTTTAAAGAATTAAGAATTATTCATTCAGACTGTCAACAATAATTAAAATTTCCTGATATTTATTTATCATTTGACTGATTAAATTTTCTGAATTATTAAAACTTCCTTTAAACAAATAACTTAAAATTGAAAAATTTATTAACCGAATTAACTTCATTGGCAAACAAATTTACAAAATTTGTTTGCCGATGTGGCACTTTTGAATTATAATCTCGACTGTTTTAACCAACTAGAAATTTTTAGATCTATTTTAATTTAATTTATCTTCATTTACCGTTAGAATATATATAAAATAATTTAATTACATTTAATGAGAATTTGAACATTTTGTTCTTTTATCAACACCGAAAAATATAAAATTTTTAACCATGTTTAAATATTTTTGAATATTAGCAATTTGGTGCAATGATTCTCTCTTATCTCATTCGTACCATAGTTTATATAGAATTCTGCTAGTGTGCTTTGAAGTTTTTCATATTATTTGTCTGACTACTACATAAAAGCAGACAAAAGATCAGTTTTCTTAAGCTGAAGGAAAAATAAAAAAAAAAAATCTGTGCTAGATACTTTGTTTAAATTCAGCTTGAATACGAAAAAATACAAGTTTACATCTCTCGGTATGTTCTTCTATAGCAGGTGTTTCATTAATTATAAATAATAATTATCAATAAAATATTTTTATATGAGGGCAAAAATATCATATAAACAAATCATCATAGACATATCTAGTGGTCTAAAGTGATTATATGAGATAACTTGATAGTTACAGTTTGCTATTATGGTTAAGTTACATGATCTAAGTGTTTTTGATGGATAATGTGAGAGGATCGAAAGTTGATTAAGGAAAAGAGTGGGATCAATTGAATATTGGATTTGATGGTAAATCCGGAGAATCCATTCTTATCCATCTACTGATTGGTTTCAGTTTATAGTTCCCAGGAAAATATTTAAGCAATTAGATGAAAATAATTTAAAATTACTTATTTTTTTTTTGTTATATCATGTATGCCTATATATATTTACATAAAAAATTTAATTGTTGGTTAAAAGCAGAATTTTTATTTGTTTTATCTGGTGAGAGGTGGATGATGGAGGCCATTATCGTTAAGCAATCCCACTTCTCTATTGATCTTAACATACAAGTCTACTGTATATAATCCATACGCTATGGCTGTTACATAGGTATATAGACTACACTTACTAAAGAATGACAAAAAAAAATACATATTTCATAAGAGAAATATCTGTTATTTTAAATATACCATCTTGATTATACGATTATGAAAGAAAAAATGCATTAACCAATGTCGTTTCCTGTATTTTAGTGCATTAGAACTTCTTAACGATCCCTTTGCAAAAAGAAAGAAAGAAAAGAATTGCAAATTATTGTTTATATTTGCATTAAATTTATATTTAGATTTTAAAAATATATATAAGCTTATATAAAACTAAAAATAAATTTTAATTAATATAAAAATAGAACATGAAGGGAGAAAAAAAACTTATTACATAAATAATTTAACACGAAAATTAATGTTTGTTTTTGTTTTCTTTATTTAAATTACTTCTATTTTTTTTTATTTATTTTTAAAACAAGGAATTATGAGATTATGATAATAAACAAGATTTATTTTGTAAAAATTATTTTTCGAATCATTTCTGTAATTTAAATACTGTATTTAACGGTTCAAAGCGTAAATTATTAATTATTTTATAAGCGTAAAATAAATTTTTTAGGAAGGAATGTGGAATGAACCAGCGAAACAAATTCGTCTGTAAGTGGAATTTTGTTAATATTATATGTAAATTTTTCCGAGGAAAATGGAATTCTAAACTTCTCTTAGTCTAATAAGTAGATTCATCTTTTATATATACTATATATCGATTGACATAAATCATATTATAATTACATAATGCCAAGTCGAGAAATTTAATCTAAATTTCAATAATTATATTTCTGATAAGGTCGCCATTTTGAAAAAATATGGCGGAAAGATTTCTTGATAAATATATTTGATCAATTTCTGTATAAAATCAATTAAAATTTTAAATATTTACCTTTATTTCAAACAAGCAATCAGTTTCCATCATCATCCATTTTGTTTTTTTTTTTATAAAAATTCTTGTATAATCAATACGTTTGACCGCAAAATATCTCAACAACCAAACATCACAGATTTTTCAAATTTTAGAGAATCATTCCTCATTAGCCAATCTATAAATTATGTTTATTAATTATTAGATTTTCTTAATTGATCCCATTAAAGATGGAGTCGGTTA
Organism: Androctonus mauritanicus; assembly: GCA_011317285.2. Lineage (NCBI taxonomy): Eukaryota > Metazoa > Arthropoda > Arachnida > Scorpiones > Buthidae > Androctonus > Androctonus mauritanicus. The sequence continues at coordinate 10,796 of WUQG02418680.1, read as the reverse complement.
GAAGTTTAAAAATTCCGATATCTTCAAAACTATTTATGGCTGGTGATTGATATTATATTCGTTTGAAATGTTATTTTTTCTAGAAGAATATCCATATTACTATCAGTAAAAAATCTATACATTTTTACAAGAATTTATGATTAAGTATAAAAAAAATTTTCTTTAAACAGTCAGTAATAAAACTTGTTACGAGCAAAATTAAAAGCAAATATATTCTAAAATATCAAAGTAAAATTCGAGTTATGCAAAACCAATATAGGCCTATAAATTTTTTTTTCTTTACAATATTTTATAAAAGATTAAAACAGAGAAATAAAAGAAGAAAAGGACATTAAAAGATTCTTGAAAAATCATTTCAAAGTACAAAGGTTTGTGTTGTCATCGACCCGCTAATTATGTTCGATTTTACAATTTTTATATTAATACTAGTCAAAAGAATATTATAATTTTTTTTTTATATATATAATAAGATTTATTTTTAGATTAGAAAACATATTTACCAAAAACAATAGCGATAACAGAAATATTTTTTTTAATGCAATTCATTCACATATTTTTTCTTTGTTTTCTTAGGTATTTTAATATAAATCAATCTATCTTTAAAAGCCGTATTTAAAGCTTAGGAATTAATTTTCCATTTTAGAGAATGTTTACCCACTATGCTTAATGGTGTAAGTTGTCATTCTTTTCAGGAAAACTGAAAAGGCAAGATAGTAGTAGTTATTCGGGTGGAGGAACTACTAAAGAAACATTGGCCAGTTTCCAGATGGAAAAGTGGCATCGTGTGTGTATGTATATATAGAACAAACAGTACAAAAGATAAAATAAATTTCGCTTCATTAAATTTAAGAATTACATAATTAACATAAAAGTTGCTAGTGATGATATTATAAAAAGAAATTATCAAAATATTCAACCTTTTAAAACTGTGAAAAGATACTTAATGAGGAATATTAAAATTCGGTTTTAAATGGCCTTAAAAGTGGTTTTTATCCGTAGAAGAAAATTAAAAACCGATGAGAAAAAGTTACTTATCTATCTATATATATACATTTTTCTTTCTATCGTATAACCGTCTATCGATTAATTATTATAGTTATTATATTTTTCCGATTAAAAAAAAATTTAATAAAGTAAAATAATTAAATTTTTGAAGCCGGAAGAGAAAAGAAAATATTTTCGGAAAAATCTTATTTAAACAAATTAAAATAGTGTAAACAGTTAGAAAATTTAGAGAATTTTAATTATTATAATTCGATGATTTAATCGTATTAGAAAATTATTAAATTTTTACGGTAATTCTTCTTGTAAACAAGTTATATACATGGCATTAAAAAAATAAAATAAAATTCGAGTAGTAATTTAGTAATCGTTGCGATAAGAAAGACTCGCATTAGTCGCAAAACGAATCGAAAAATTGCGATTTTTTTTCGCGCTCGATTTTTGTTTTCTTCGCGAACTTTTATTTTATTTTTTTTTTATTTTCTAATTCCACGTCTTAGTTTTTTTTTTTTTTTTTTTCCTACCGTCATCACCGTAAGTTTATTTCCTTGCCAAAAATATAAAACATCTTCATTTCGATATGCAAATATCAGTAGTTTAAATATTTACAACACGTAAACATCTTTTTTTTTCCACTTCTTTCTTTAAGAATATGTGCGTTATATTAATCATACATGAATATTTTTGATTACTGAATCTTATAAACCCGTCTTGAAATGTTTTTGTTTACCCGTCTTTCTACTATTAACGGATTCCTTTGGGAATAATAATCCTTTACTGTAAGTTAGCATAATTCGTAACATGCAGATTTACTGACTATTCTGATATGTAATAGCTACAGTCGTAAAATTGCTCTGCGCTATTTATTACCAAATCATTATATTGTCATTTAATCAACATTATTTAACTACTAAACCAACAAGTATAAAATTTGATTGTTTAACTTTCTAGCTATTAGCATAAAATGTCTTTAGAATTTATCTTTATTAACTCTACTTTTAACTTGTTTAGTTTTAATTCGCTTGGTATGATAAAACTAAAATGATTGCTGTAGCGTTATGATGAGTAAATAAATTTTTATATAAAAAATATATATATGTGTGTGTGTGTATATATATGTACAATGCATGTGTTTGTATCAATAGTTGAAATTTTGATTGTTCTCGGTAAAACTTTGTCATTAAGTTGCTGTGGATCAAAACATTTCTACGACGCATTAAGATAAAACAAATCCTTAGAGATTTCAACAATAGCCTATTAAATCCTATGTCAAATCCTATTAGATCTCGAGTGAAATGAAAGAAGACAGCTGAGAATTTGGTGTCAACAATACTAACTCTTTGTTTTCACTTTTTTATTTTTATTTTTTAATATCCTGAATCTAAATCGTTTCTTTCGTAACGTTAAAAAACACGCTGAATTTTTACGTTTATTCACTTACATATCTGGCATTTACGAATTTGTTTTTTTAGATTTTCTTTTTTTCGTCCTCTTTATTCGATTTTACTGCGATTACATTTATAGTTACTCAGATTATATAGCCTTATACACTCTTCGCTTACGTATACAGCTTAGTTTTGAATATCAAAACTGTTACTTTTCCGAACTCTTTTGAGGAAAAAAGGCTCGATTATCCAGTTTGATTTTTTTTTTTTTTATCGAAAGAAAACATTACAATGAATCTACAAACATTTATTTTGCTTGCAATTTTTCATTATAAATAATGTCATACAACCTGAGGCTTATTGTACGTATCTCTAAGCTTCGGGCAGTACTGTTAACAATAACGAAGGATGAGCAGATTTGATTTTTTCTTATTATTTTTTTTTTTTATAGAAATATTCATTTAATTCTCTATTAATTTATTTTTATATAATATCTTTAACTGAAATTATTAATACGTATTTTTTCTTTCAATAAATATTTATATCGGCATTAAATTCCACAAAAAAAATGATTTCATATATATATATTTTTTTCCTCTTTTCGTAACTAATATCAATCATTTCTAAAGTTTGATATGACGTTGTAAGAAATATTACTTTATAACTTCAGAATCAATTTTAGAAATGATACAATTTACGTTAAAAGAAATCAATTGCTCTGCTAGCTAAAATTTATTTTGCACTTGAAACTTCTCTTAAAATTCAAGAAATCGGTAGAGAAAATTATAATTTTAATTTTCTATACGCATAATTCTACCATTTTTAAACTTTATCTTCGTCAACAGGTGGTTACGTGTTAATAATATTACATTTTAAGTGAAATTTTACCAGTAAAAAGTTCCCTCTATTATGTTTTTTTTTTGGAGTGACAGATGTTAATTTACATTAATGGCGTTTAAAATATTCATTAAATGGCTAAATATAATCTGACACTTCCATTATGTATGTTTACTAATCTTAACAAATCTATCTTTCAATAATTATATATAAATAGTGTTTTAAGTGAACTTGATCATTTGTGATGTGCCAAGTTTTATGGCGGATGACAAAGAAAGAACAAAAATTATCAGCGAAGTGAATGGAATTATTTGTTATATTCTCTACTAGCTATACCTATTCTTTGATCTAAATTACTGTCAGTGTGTAAACTACTTTGCTCTTTGGTGATTAATGTACAAGTGACTATAAACGCTCGAATGAAACAAGAACTTTCCTTGACCACATTCGATCTCTTAGTACATGGTGATATGTCGACTTACTGGCGCCATGTCGTAATGTTTCGCACTGTCTCCTTCCTTGAGGATGTAGCCGAGGAAAAACTAAACATCTCATCTCGTCTCTCAGTTGTTTCCAACCTTAATAACGGATTTTTTACTCTTTATCTGAATAAATTACGTCCTAAATAAAACTAAAATTAATTAGATTATCATCATTATTAAAGTAGAAACTGTGAGATTTATGCGATTCTTCTCCCAATTCTAGTATCAGATTATTACTATATTATCCCGAGAGCATAAATGTCCCGTTAGAAGTAACAGAAATTTACAGATACGGTCGAAAATTTAATTAAAATCACGAAAATACCGATAGAACGAATTGTTTAACAACAACCAAAAAAAAAAAAAAAATGTCCATAATGGTCGTATTTAATTAATAACATTTTCTACATTAAATCTGCATTTATTTCTTTATTTTAATTAAGAAATTTTGTGGTTTCAAAAAAAAGAAAAATAATAATAATAATAATAAGTTAACAATAACTAACTTAAAAGGTAAAAGAAAGACGACGACAATTATCAGAGTGGAATATATATATATAGATCCAAAGTTGCATCTGGTATCCCGTAAGAGAGCCATGAGCTATCAGTTACGCACTCTTAAACAAGTTTCATTATTCTCTCTGATAACAAGCTAGTGACCCAAGAGAGCACTTACAATCTAGAGAGTAACTACTAGACAGAGAAAATGGGTTGCGAGCATACAATGCTACGATGACTTGATCTGAATCTTGTAATAACAACATTTCAATATAAAGTTTTCATCTCCAGACTAGCGAAACTGTTAAGAATTTTGCTTTTAATATTATTCCCATAAAGACTGTTTTAACCTCGTAAGTCTTTATATCGACATTATTAAATAAAAACGTCAAACTTGGTATAATGATAAATAGGAAACATTAATAAATTTCTCCATTATTTGACGTTTACGACCAGTATTATAGAAAATAGGCTATTAGTAAGGATTGCATCGGAGACTGAAGCTTAAACATTGTTTGGTTTTCTTATCTCGGAAACTAAAGCTTAAATTCTTGTCACGAAACTGCTCAAATAGTAAAGTTTCGTCTTGATTTTCTCACATTATAAAAATATGAAAGACCGAAGAGTTACACTTTTGTCGGGATCGAGTAAACAGCGAGATGTAGACTGTTTGTTGAAACATATTCATTCCTTTAGCGTCATTAATTACATAAACATGTCTCAAAACAAAATTTTTATTGTGTGTTAAGAATAAAATCCAAGTAAAAGCATTAGAATCGATACTTCGACTTGTCTTTATCCTTAATTGATACGAGTAGGGGTAGTGGATCTAGTTTTTTTTTCGTCATTTTAGGATTAATTATACGAGTCTGAAAGATTAAAAAGGAGATTGTTTTTTATTTTTATTTTATTTTTTTTTTAGAAAATACTGTGCAATTAATTCTACTTTCAGTTCTATCGGCGACGTGTTTGGAATTGTTTAGATTTAGAACTGTAAAGTTGTTTTAATAGCTTCGCCACAAAAGTGAGATAACTCCTTATACTGAACAGCTCTTTCAGATGCAGGTGAAGTTGACAATTCGACGCAATTAAATTAATTTTCTTCTTTAAATATTCATGATAATTTTTCAGTTGTTCGGTTCTGAAAGAGTCGGAGTTTTATCTCTTAAAATTGTCGAGATGGACTGATTTAATTTAGAATTATTCGAGATTAAAAAATGCGCAAACGTTTGTATACGAAAAGTAGTATTTTTAGCATCGAAATCCCATAAATTATGAGCCAACTAAACAAGCATTTAATATATTATTCATACATAAACAACATTTCGTACACAAAATATTATTCGTGTTGGTTTTTAAGTTAAAGCATTGAACATTCCTATACGTTAACGTGATTTGTAATATCTACATTTAAAGGTGGTAATTACCTTTTATGATATACCTGATTAAACCAGGTAGATTATTTATGAAGTTTACATCGATAAAAATATATTTTTTTTTTCCATTTATTCTTACGATTTTCGCTATTTTACTATAACAAATGGCGAATTCAATTCGATTTAAGTTTAATTAGCAACTTATTGGACTGATTTAGATTTCATCAAGTCGTCGAAAATATTAAAAAATAATTCTAAATTACTTTTTGAATAAAATTTGTATTAAATATCGATTTTTTTTTTTATTGATTACTAACAGGATATATATATATATAAAAGATATTATTTCTTTTTTTATATCCGCTTTTTTACCTACAAATTTTGTATTAATAAAATGGTTATCAGTACGAATTTATGGAATTTCTTTAAATAACAACAACAACAAAAAAAAAAAAAATGTACTGTATTTTATTAATGCAAATTCGCATAAAATATACAAAGAAGATTCTGTTTTATTTGATTTTTTCTCTAATTTTAATAAAGGAAATATAAAGAAAAATAGAGAAAACGTACTTTTTAGAAGACCCATTAGTGTTGAAAAGGTCGTATCTGTTGCCATTTCCTTCGTCCATTAAGTTCACTTTTTGAACTGGAGATGTTTCTATGTTTTCTCTTTTCGTTCCCTTATGGCCACAATGACAATAATATCAAGAAAAATCAATGACTTTCCTACTCCCCAACTGATTTACATATCATCCTATACAGAATTTGATACTACAGAGTAATAGTTTCAAATTGGAAATACTCGTATATTAGAATCCATAACTCCAATATTTTTTTTCTATTTTGGGTTCTCCTTTATAAAAATACTGTTTTTTTTTTTTTTTTTATCAACTTCGAAAAGTTTTATTTTCTATCAGAAATTTTCCTTTCTTATTTCGGAAAACAATTACTTGAATTCATGAAATAAATATTTCTCTATTTCTTTTTTTTTTTGTGACAAATATTTGCTGATGCTATCGAATCAGAGTTACTTTCGAGAAGTAAAATTTATATTCAAATATAAAGCGAGTTATTTTTTTTTCCTGCAAAAATTCAATACTAAAGATTCAAATTGAAATTTTTAGTAGATGATTTACATATACAGTGGATCTATATATATATATATATATGTATAGAAAGTAACAATTTTTCTGTTGTCTTGCTGATAATTTTTAAAATAATTAATAAACTCGGCGAAGTCGATCATAAAGGAAAGAGTTATAAACCTCGTTTTATTATGAGAGGTTGACATAAAAATATATATATATTTATATTTATATATATATATGCCATTAAGTCTTTCGATAAACGGGGTGGGTTCTTTATAAATTGAATATAATCTTACACAGAACTTGTAGATAAACGTGGAGTAACGAGCTGTTATGAACGTTTGGTAGTGTAGAGACTGTAAAGCTTGCTGCTGTCACATGATCACTTGATAAGTGATTTACGTTCTGGTTGTTTACGGCATAGAACAGCGATAACGACCGAACCTCGACGTTTCACTATTGTTACCGATACTTGTGAAATGCCAAAGGATTTCTGCTAAACGACAGGAAAAGAATACGTAAACAGGCCAAACGAACACTTAACCAAATCTACTTGTCTCTATCTTGGTTACCTATTGATTTTCCATTATAAACAGGGCATTCGGCATCAAACAAATCTGCGACAAAGAATGCCATAATGCTGTTTGGTTATTCGACACTCCGAGAAGCGTGTACGAGAAACGTTGCACACCCCTGATGCCATTAAAAAAAATTATTCGCACGTTACGGTATACGAGCTAATTAGATTGTATATTAAAGTGGCTCTTTTAAAAAGATTTAAAATAGGTAAAAAATTCAGGAAATTTTCGAGAAAGTTGTCAAATTATGTCGGCTTTCTACCAATCAAAATGCCAGGAGTGGCAAAAATATTCCATCACGTGCTGGCAGCTGTTGCAATGTACGCATCGATGAATACAGTCTTTGGACGATTTTTAGAAGATGCTGAAATCGTTCGTATGTTATCGAATATTTTCTTTAGAAGAAGAGTATTTAAAGAGAGGTTTACGTCACTTAACCCGTCCGAAATTCCTGGACTTTAAAAAAAAAACATTAAAAAAACATTTTAAAAAGTTTTCGAACGATACTCTCCTCTTCTGTAGAATAGATAGATTTTTTTTTTTTACTGTTTGGTATCAGGTAAAGTAACACTGTATTAAAAATATTCTTTAATTAAAATGTCAAACAACATAAAGAAGTGTACACATTATATTTTATTAAGAATATTGCAATTAATTGAGACATAAATTATGTGGCAAATATTTATTATTAATTAAAAATTTCCAAAAATAAAAAAAAGAATTAAAATTTGATTTATTCGAATTAATTACAAACATTGTAATACAGTATATATGTTTATTTATAATATTAAAAAACAGTTTTCGGAATTTTAATCTTAAATTTCGCAGCAAAACGTCTTCTTTCATCACTTCGACTGCAAACGTTAACATATCGAAATATTATAAAAAAAAAACCGATTTTATATAAAATTTTATCATATTTTAAGAAAATTTTCTAATACGTAGATAGATATTCATAATGATTATAAGGTATATTTGAAAGTAGAAGAGAGAGAGAGTTGTCGCTCTTCTGCTTCCACGTTGATAATCTATTATGTAAACAGCTCGGAACTGGCGACAGTCAAACAGCTTTGAATATGAAAACTTTGGAAACTCGGCGAATCTGCATATTGAGGTATGTGTTTATTTTTAAATGTCATTCTTCAAAGCACGGAAGAGTCGAATTCTTCAAATTAATAGCTTTTTTTTTTTTTTTTACAGTACCTACTAGTAATAGTCTAGTAGTAGCAAGAGATTGAATTTCTCTCAGGTTCTAATACATCATTGATTGATACATAAATCGAGAATGCAATATTTCGGAAGGAAAGTAGATCCAAGAGAAATATAATATTAGTTTTATTTTTATTTTCCTTTTTTTTTTTTTTGGATTATTTTTAAATACACTCGCTACTCTTCCGAACTGAACTTTCGGAATAATCCTTATTTATCTATCGACACAGCGAGCTTAACTCTCTCGCTCTTCTTGGCTTTTTCAAGAAAAAAAAAAAAAACAAATTGTCGGAACGAAATAAAAAATAATAAAAAAAATTATTTCATTCCAATAAAAATTAATAATATTTTTATCCTTTTATGTGATTGCAAAATCGATTTTGTGCCGAAAGTTAGAATTTTCTACACGTTTTTTTTCTTCTTTTATTTTTTTTATTGTGACATTTTATATAAATTTCCACAAATTCGAATAAAAATAATTCGAGCGAAAAGAGAATATCTCTTGTTGCCATTTAAAATTTTCGAATTATTTCCATTAAATAAATATATTTTAAAAGATTTTTAAATACCGAAAGTAAGTTTTTTTTTAATATTTTAATCCGTCAAACTCAAAAAAAAAAAGATAAATATTATTGATATAGATTTTTATCGACTCGGTAGATTATTTTTATTTATGAATAAATCATTCGGAATACATCATCCAATTTAAATTTTTTTGTTTGATTTTTTTTTTTTATTTATTTTCATTATTATTATACGACGTTAATTCATTATTCATGATACATTCAAACAGCCGAAATTTCGATCAAAACTTATTTATTTTAAAATATATTACAGTCGCTTCTTATATATGTATATAAATAATATCGAGAACATTTGAATTTTGTAATTTAATATAAAAAAATAAAAATAAGAAGATAAGAATAAAATATATATATATATATATTGTAGATTGAAGCCAACAGCAGTTGTTGTTGTTAAGACATTTCTAGAAAACATTTTGACCGAGTATCGTGACATCGTTAAACAAGAATGTTGAGAAATTAAACAAGCTGAGAAATTAAACAGAAACTATCAAAATGGTTGTAGTTAGTGTGTCGTACAACTCCGCTACTGGGAAGGTGACCCATTATTCTTGATTGTAACCTTTTCTTCTTTAGAGAAAACAAGAGTTAATAGTATACAATCTGCAAATGCAATTTTCGACTCCATTTTTGACGAAATCAACCTGCCGAAATTATTCCTTAATTAAGTTTTCCTTCTTATTTTTTTTTTTAATTTTATAACTTTTCTACATAATTTAACAACGAATACGACATTTAAAACAATCGTTCCCTATAAAAACCAATTAAAGAAAATTAATATATTCGTGTAATAATAACTATAAACGAATTGAGAGAGAGAGAGAGAGAGAGAGAGGAAATTATGGAGAGAGAAAAAAACATTTCGTTTTTTTTTTAGCAATAATAGAATTAATAATATTTTATTTAAATGTTATGTAACTTTTTAATAAATTTTCAAGTTTGAAATTTAATTAAAAAAAAAAAAAACAGGAAATTTAAGAGAGAGAGAGAGAGAGTTTCTATCAAAATGTGTTTTATTAAATATAGATTAATTTTCTCTTAAGTCAGTTTAAAAGCCTCGAAGGATGTGAATCGAGAAATTCAAATATCGAATTAAGGTAATACAATTAAGTAAAATTTAATGGATGTCCTCCATAGATTTGTTTGCCTAACACTCGACGATTTTTCATAAGTCGTCCGACTTGATCAAATCTCCATCTTCAACTAATATAAAATGTTAGACATAAATATATAAAAATATTCTGTTTTTTTTTTTTTTTTTTCCTCTCTTCCTTTTTGTCACTACAGATAAAACGAAAATTTGAAGTTTGACAATATTTACATCCGCATAAGAAACAAAAAACAAAAAAGAAAAAAAAATACTCATTATTATTTTAACGTAAAAACAAAAGAGCTTGAGTAAATATTGAATTATTATTAACTTTAGTATCAATCGAGTTTACGTAATTATTCGCGTAATGCTTTGTTTAATCGCTAATAAAAATATATATATATACAGTATATGAACATATTTACTGTTCAAATCGATGTTTATTAACGTAAATCATTCACGATTAAAAATACTTAAGGCGGTTTCACATAGCCAGCGATTTGCGAGAAGCGAGAAGAAACATGCCATTATCGTCGTTATTTTGTTGCAGATGCTATCAAGATGTTATCACGCGTGCGATTTGAAGAATACGTGTGGGCGTTGTCGAATCAAAGGTCAACAAAACCCACCACAACAGCAAAGACTCCCTGAAAGCTTCCATCGT
>WUQG02418669.1:0-15412 GCA_011317285.2 Androctonus mauritanicus | reverse complement strand
TTCTAACGATTTAGAATAATTTGAAATTTAAGCTGTATTTCTGATGTAATTGGTACTGATGAGGGACAGTTATGTCCAAAAACATTTTACCAGATTAAATTTGAATTCCTTTGCTGTAGTGCTGGACTTTTGATCGTAATTACTTATCTGAATTGAATCTGATCATAAGATGTTCAATAAATAGCACTTTACTATTTTAAATTTGAAATAACAATATTTTATATAAAAATGATAATTAAAAATTACAGCATTAAAATATAATCAATATTGTTCTAAGATTAATGTTGACATTTTTTTTATTATAATTAAAATAATGAATCAATAATTTTCAAGTTTTAATTTATTCTCTGCAATAATTTTCTTCATTTTATAATATTTATCACTTAAATCTATATTTCACATTATAATTTTAAATAAAAATCTTTTATATTAAATTTAATTTAAATTAAAACAAATCAAATAAAATGAAAATCATAATATTACAACCACAGTAGAATTTCAAGTCACAGTAATATTAAATAAAAAAACATTACATTAAATAAATCATTTAATTCAATCTAAAAACTAAATTAATAAACAAATTATTTTTTTTATTTTATATTATATATTGATATATTATGAACTTTCAAGTAACTATTGGGAATGCAATTAGAATATTTCATTTATTAATGGAGTCATTATCAATGAAGGTAGCTAATTTTACTAAATTATAATAAAACATGACTTGCACTAATTTACTGATTGCTACATTAAATACATGACTGTGTTAATTTTACTGAAATGATTTGAATTATAGTTCATAATATATTCAGGAATAGTATAACCACATTATGATGACTATAACCTTTGTTGTCTTTGAAAAAGCATTTCAAATATTGTGCTCCTCTTCAGTCCATTGGCAATGGTTATTAAGATTATATATAATAATGTCACAATTCAGTAAAGTATACAGAAAAAATTTATATATAATAAAAAAATCATTAAAAATTCTGTTAAAGAATAAGACACAGCATACAAAGTAATACCAAAAATTTTCTCTTTAATCAACTTTCATAAGATAGAAATGTTTTCAGTTAATTATTAACCATTTTTAGCTATTCATCAAACAAAGGATAATATACAATTCAGAATACAAAAATCAAACAAGGTTAGTTAAGTACAATGATTTATAAATTATTCTACATATTCAAGATTGTAAATCATTACTAAACCATACATTTGGATATTCAAGATTGAATTTGGTTTTACATTTTCGTAGCAGAAAATGGTAAAAAGTTCTTTAAACTATATTGCAAATTTATGAAGTCATCACAAAACAAGTCAAAAACTTTATGCTCATTATAAAAGTCTTGCTTGCTAGATTAACTATTGACACACAAGAATTGTATTGTGTTTCAATTTCTCTAAATGACACATTAATATATGTATTGAAAATTTGCATATTTTTATAAATCATGATATTTTCATTATTTTTAAAGTTATCTAGTTGATGTTTTCACAATATCTTTCTCTTATCATGTTTTCTAAGATCATGTAAAAAAATTTTAAATTTTGGTAAATTTGGCTTGACAAAATAATTTAAATCTCTACACTTTGTTTTCCTTTCAAAAAAGCTTTAATTTTTGTTATAGTTGAAAAAAATTATGCATTATGAAGAAAACATATTTCATTAAATCACCTACACCAACTACCGATGAATAGAAAACATATTTTTTCATTAATTAATACAGTTCAAATTTTTTAATTTTATGTTTAAAAAATTTATTTGTTTGTATGATTTGTTTGCATTATACTAAATTACAGTATCTGCTTTTTTCTTAATTAATAATTCTTTATTTTTTGTATGGCATGCCTCTATATTGTCTTTCATACTAATACTTAACAAAAAGAGAAGGATGTCTAATATAAACATCAAAAAGCTATACTCAGCAAGCGATTGGGAGAAAACACTATCCCATCTCCATTTGCTTTCTAGGCTTATGGTCTATTTTTATATCAGAATATCACTTCAAATACAACAATTAATTTTCACAAAATAAAAATGCAAAGTTTATTAATTTTATGTAAATAATAAATATTAATTATATTTTTACATTTATTTTAATTTATAAATCATTTATTGTCAAGCTTTTATTCTAATATACATGCAGTTGAAATTATGATCTGAAAGTGAATTTCAAGGTCAAGTGATTAAATATACAAAAAAAATGACTTAGATATTTTTAAATACTTTATTTTTCTTATATATAATGTAAACATCAAAATAATAAAATATAAATTTTGAAAAAATATATTTACAACTTTTAAATAAAATCAAATATTTGAATAGAATTCTAATAGAAGTGATGAATTAGAAATAATTTTTGCAAACATATTATCAGTCAAACTTGCAAAACAATTACAGATTTATTCATTTTGTTGTATGTCAGAAATTTGCATATAATTAAAAATGCAAAAACTAAATAATAAAATTTCACAAAATATTACCAGATGGTATTAGTATACTGCAGCAAAATTTTCAAAAGCCATAAATTTATCTCACTAGAGAAATCATAAGTCAAAGTAAACAAAGTATAAAATTACAAGCAGAATTCTGCTTAGAAATGAAATGTACAAAAAAAAAAATAGCTAAAGAAGAATTCTGCCTTTGCATTGGCAACATATTAATATATATATGCCTGGGAAAGAACATAAAATTATCTGCTAAATATAACAAGCAATATCATCTTATAGTGGCTTGCTGAATATAATATAGCAAGGCATTAGTTACATTTAATCCTTTGAATGACTTTACTGATTATAGACATTATGATCTAATTATGCCTCTGTGTTTTTGACATCAAAACAAAGTGATAAAAACCATCATAAAAAAAATAGTTAAAAAAATTTAATCCTGATCATATTAATACAACTATTTCAAATCATATTTTTTGCATTGATTACATGAAAATATCTGTTTTTGATGGTGATTCCTAAATTTTTTCAGTTGCTAAGATATTTTTTTAAGATTATGTGTAAACAAACTTTGTTTATAATTGAACCATTAGATAGAATTTGGATTTTTTTATCTCATCAATTTTTAGTCCAATATATCAAAATAATTCTGATTTTGGGATGAGATCAATGATATTTTTGAAATTTTAAGTAAAAATCAAATTTCTCATATGATGAACTATAAAATTATGAAAACCAAAAAAATATTATAAATAATGGGAAAATATTGATTAATTCTGTTAAAATAAACTAAAATGTATTGTAATTGTTCATTTTTTGTTTCAATTTCACTGAAATTTAGGGGTAAATCACAAAAACAAACTAAACATCTTGTAGGCATCTAAATAGGTGTGGTACTTTTATTGCTTTACAGGAGTCACTCACTTCCTGAGAAATTGCAGCCAAGTCTACTTTACTCCACAATATATTGTATTGGGTGTATTGCTACAATAAACTATTTGCAATTCAATTAGAACAATATAAACAATATGCAGCTGTTTATGTATGAGATGAAATCATTTTCATATATGTTAGGATTTTTTGATATAAATTAAAAAATTTATAAAAAGTACTGCTAAAAATTGTACAAATGATAGAAAAACAAGTTAATAAATATGAAATATTAATAAAAATAACATTTCATTAAATTTATGTAATTTTTTAATTGTATGATTCATTTAACAAAAGTTACATAACTCTTTTGTTTTTTATAAATAATTTCTGAAATTTTGACTGAATTTCATGGCTTGTTTTGTTCAGAGGAAATACAGTAATTTAAAAATATCAATTATTTCATTTGATGGCTTAAGATTTCATATAAAAAAACTGTTTTCTTCATGACTTTATATATGAAATAATAAAGTTGTGACAAAAATAAAATTTCAAAAAATGTATACAATGTTAGAAAGAGGGCAAACTCCTCTATAAATTCTGAAAATTTCAAAAGATTTTGTCAAAAATTAAACAAGATATGATAATTTTAATTTTTTCATATTAATTAGATTTAACTCATTCGTGTAATTACAACTGCTTTGAATTTGGTGTATCAAACATATTCTAAAACTTAAATAAGCACTCGTTAGCAGTAATTCAATGCTTAAACACTCTTTTTCTGTATAAATGCTTTTGGCGGTTGTCACCCACCATCATCAGGTACTAACTTTCAATATAACATTAACAGAACAAATGCAAAACATGATGATGGCAGGTGACAACTGCCAAAAGTGTTTGTACAGAATAATGTTTAAGCATTGAATTACTGCTAACGAGTGCTTATTTGAGTTTTAGAATTAGATTTAATTTTAATTACTGGCTGATACACAATTACAGGTGCAAATTAACATATGCAGAACTCAAGGGGTTAATATATTGCATGTTCTAGGATAATGACTGACTACCAGATCCATCACTATCATAGAACATGCATAGTCAATAAAGGTCTTGATAACTTAGCTTCCTTTCACTTAAAGATGACAGTATGTTCAAAACACTTCCTTACTCAGATTTTATTAATTAAAAAGTTAATTAATTTTAATATGATAGTGATTGACTCTGTTTTATTATTATTAATTTTTTAATCAAATCCTTGATTAAAAATTCAATAAGAAAAAAAGAGAGTCAATCACTATCATAAAACATGCAAGCTTTGTAAATGTAATTAATAACAGCTTTTTTAGTGTCCCTCCCCAATAGCTGGCTTTATTGCATTTAACAATTACTATAAAACATTATAGTTTGTAATATTTAACAACTAATTTTATATTATTTCTCTGGCATATATATTAATCTAACAAGTAAAGCTTTTAAAATGAGCCTAAAGTTTTTGAATTGTTTAGTGACAACCTCATAAGTTGTTTGTTATGTATTTTAAAGAATTTTTACAATTTAAGCAGAAAATGGCAAAAAGATTTTTTAAATTCAATTGTCAGAATAATTTTATAAAATACTGTACTTAATCTTGATCAATTTTTGTATTCTAAACTGTATGTTATTGTTTTATTTGATGAATAGATGAAAATGATTAGTTATTAACCAATAATGTTTCTATATTAAGAAAGCTGATTAGAGAGAACTTTCATTGGTATTGCTTCATGTATTATATTTTATTCTTTGACTGAAAGCAGTGGACTTTACTTACTATTTTATTAGTTTTTTGTTTTCTAGCATCATTAAGCATGCATGATTTTTGTTTGTTAATTTAATTGGCTTTTATAAATGATAGATTTTAATACTTTTTGTACCAATGCACAATAGTTTAATCTTGATAATTTTAAATTTAGTTCCAGAATGAAGGATGTAACTGATATTCATAGATATATAGGGATAGGTATTTCTTAAAATTTTATGAATTAAAGGATATTTTTAGAATATTTTTATCTGAAAATGAAGAAATGATTTTTTATCATTTCTTCATTTTCAGATAAAAATATTCTAAAAAAATACAGTCAATAATTATAGAATTATGTACATCACAGTGATACTTACTATAGTCTACTCGTTGGTTTCCAAACTGTGTCTGCACCCCCCTTTTCTCATAAAAAATTTGTACATCTCTTCATTTCCATAGCAGTCTAATTTAATAAATAAATACTTTCTACTTAAAATTTAATACTACAAAACAACATACCATATTTCATATAAAGTTCTTATACATAAAAATATACTGTATATAATTATTTTGGTTTAATAATTTTTAATAAAATTCTTATTAAAAAAATGAAAAATGCAATACATGTTTATATGAGATGGTGAGGTTGTTTTTCAGCACAAATTCTCTTAAATCAGGGCGTCATTGAAGATATTGCTACTCATAATTCTTTTCAATCACTATATGAGATATTTTGTCTTTAAAACAGCTATAGCAGAAAGTTTCTAGATACATGAATATATATATTTATAACTCTTTTGCTGATTCATTTTTTTTCTGACACAAATTTGAATTTTGTTTTGTTTGTCTCAAAAAATGATGTTTTATTAATTCTTGCATACCCCCTTGCAATAGATTAGCATCCCCCTAGTGGGGTACTTCCCACAGTTTGGAAAACTCTGGTCTATTCTATGCAAAGTATCTCAAAAACAATTTCTTCCCTTTTTTTCTTCTTTTTTTTTTTCTAATTTCATCAATCAGATAGATCAAACTGAATACATGATTCTTATTTGTTAGAGTCGATGCTATCTTTTCAATTGGATTGATGTTGAAATAAAGTTTATAACATTATTTGTCTCTGGATCAATGACCTCAGCCATTAAATACCTCAGTAAGCTGATTGTAATGTTTTCAAATTATTGTTTATGAATTTGTTTGATAACTATAAATTTTCATTTCCTCTCTCATATAAAGTGGATATGAAAAAATTATATCCAATTTCTGATTTATTTCATTAGTTTTTTTAGATTAATAGAAGTTTATTATTCTATTTAATAAAAGAAATTATGTAATTAATTATTTAAGATAATTTATTAAAATATTCTGACAAACTCTCCAATTGTATAAATTGTGTGCCAATACATTGTAACATTCATTTAGGTCTGTTGATCAATTTATAATTTTACATATTTAACAAATTATATTTGGAAAATTAATAAAGTAAGAAATATTCATACAATAAAGTAAATAAATAAATAATATATCAGAATAAAATTACTAACAAATATAAATAAGAGAAAATAAGCACTACTCTTTATAGACAAGCTTAGTTCATATTTTATGCTTTACAAAAATTGCAATAAAAATTTAGTTCATAAAAAAAATGTAGTTCTGTTTCTTTTTATAACTGTTTATATAAAAGATAGCTAAAACCTTTATGAATTTGAATGTTTTAGGTCTGCTCAACAGTGCTTTGATAAAGGACAACACTTATGTAATTATCGCAAAGAACAGTAAATGATTAGCTATAAAGATAGCTAAATAAACTGACTTTGAATAATCAAAGTATAGTGGAGAGGGAAAATATAATTAAAGAGCATTTCCTGAAATCTTAAATAAGTCTTCATTACAATTCATCTTATTTGTAATGAAGCATGTTAAAGAAAAAACTGTTCTATAATAACAAAATAAGGTAAATTCCTACACACCAAAACTAATAATAACTATATCAGAAAATGTTTAGAACATTTAGAAATAATCACTACTGAAAAAAACTATGTTACCTAAATACAGGCAGAATAATAGACAAACACTGAAGAGTTCCTTTTAAAATAATTAGTCACATAAGTTAGCAATTAAAACATCTTTTAACCTAATACTATTAAAAATTCCTTACCAATCAAGCAATAAATAATTTAAATTTAAAGAAATATCTATTCCCATATATCTCTGAAAACAGTTACATTGTGTTTTCCAGGACTAAACTTCAAATGATCAAGGTTAAATGACAGTGATCTAGTACAGGAAATATCAAAATCTATCTATCATTTATAAAAACCAATTAGATTAATAAACAAAACAAATCATGCATGTTTAATAAGTCAAGGAAATAGGTAACTAATAACTATTAAAAATTATTAGTTACCTGTTATTTAGTTAAAATTATTAAAAATTCTATTATGATGTTGGTATATATTGGATTGTGATGATGTTATATATAATTGAAACAAATTGTTGTCAATGGACTGAAGAACAAAACTTGAACTGCATTTTCAAAGGCAACAAAGAATGTAGTTATCTGTAAATAAAGTCATGTTTCATTTTAAATCAGTGAAGTTAGCATTCTTTGATAATAGCTAATTCTCTACTATTGTAGATCAAATATCCTGATTAGTAAAAATTATTAAAATTAATAAAAATGCAAATTTTTCATTTTAAGTATATAATAATGAGTTTAATAAATATAAAAAACAAATAATTATTACATAATAATTTATCAAAAAAATAAAAGTAGCTTCATTGTTTTATATGAAGTCAATAAGAAATTAGAAACTATTAATGAGTACATGAAAATTTTAAAAAAATACAGGTACCTTTCGATTTACAAACACTTATTTTACAAATATTTATATTAACTAATTGTACAAATGTATAGCCATTCTTTTCAATTTTCAAAAATAATTTTTGGTTTTACAAAAGAACTATTTCAACATCAATCAATTTATACATTATAATTTATAGCTTAATAAATTTTCCTTGTGTAGTAGATATTCAAATTGTCAAATTATTTTGGCAAAAAAATTCCACTATTAAGATATTTTTTATTAATATAATAAGAATAATTTACTGTTTTTATAATATTCTTTGCTAATTCCACACCATTGATTGCATCAGATATATTTTCATATCAAATTTAATAATATACATCACAGATATAATATATAAATTTTTAATATATCTTTTATAATAAATCATAATTATATTAAATTCTGCTTGATATACAAGCTGTTTCATACAAGTAGCCATAATCTACATACTGCATTTTTCAAAAACTTTCACAACTTTGATAAAATTGATTAATTTTATAAAACAATGATTTGTAAATTATTGTGTTATTATATTACATATTGTTCATTTCTGGAATAATATATTATCATTATTTATCAATAAATTGAAAAGTTTTGAAAATTACAGATAAATTTATGATCAATATTTGAAAATTTTATAATTTTTAAATAAAAAGCTACAATGACTAGTATAAATGCTGTTAAATTAGGCTTAAATTCAAAAATCACTTGAAACTTATCGGCCCAGAAATTCATAACTGAATGTCAAGAGATAAGTAGATAATAAAAACTATCATAAATTAAAAAACTAAACAATTAATAACTACCATAACTTACTGTACTATGCATTACTATATTTATATTAATGCCTTCAGAATATTTTAATTTCAGTAAGTAAAATGGCACTGACTTTTTAGAAATTTTTATATTGAAATTAATGAAAACTAAGTTTTTAATTTATGAATTTTTACTTTATACACAATTTCCAAAGTCTCAATTACTTTTGTAAATCGAAAGAAACCTGAAATTATTATTATTGAAATTATTTCTAATATTTGTGAGCAAATTATATTATAGTCATTATAACAATAATTAAATACTAAATCTGATTTCTACAATATATAGTCTAAATTTAAAAATAAAATTAATATTTATTTTATAATTGTTACCTAGTGGAAAAAGGTAAAAACCATTTTTGCTTATCTTCTCCAAAAACTTCAATGAAATTAGCATATTTACCCAGGCTAAAGCCATTTTTATCAGGACCATATCTAAATATAGGAGGTCGAAAAGATTCTATAAAGAAAATAAAATTTAATGTGTTATTTAATATATATTAATCTCTATTTCACTAATTTGAAATATTTTAGATTTGAGCTATATATAAAATAAAGATGCTAAAGCAATGATGTTACAATCATACCTCACCTTAATTTGTTCCAAAATTTGCAATATAAGTTGAATAAACTTTTTAAAAAACAACCTAGACCTGCTATAAATAACCCATAACGTTGGTAATAATATTTTTAAGCTTCTAAATAATTCTATAAATTATTCTGCATATTTTAATCATTATTATTATTTATTTTTATGTGATTTTGCCTTTTTTTATTAGTTTTTAGATGATTTTATGAGTTTTTAATAAGCTTACTGACTGATATGCTATATAATCGTATATACTGAGGTTAAGGTTGGGTCTCACAGGCATAAATGCAGTGTCAGTATGCTAATGTAAATGCATTGCAAACACAAAGTGTTGAGCGTATCGATGTTCAAACCAAAAGCTACAACACAACATAAATAAGTGATGTTATTTAGCTATTGACTAATCACTGTAACATCATTTAAATTTAGCTGATTCAATATAGATAGTGAAACTTAAGAATTGCTTTATTTATTGATGGCTTCATTCATAAAATTATTAAATATCATGATTTTGGAATTGCAAAATTCAAAATCTAAAGAACTGTTTGAATGCATGATATATATTGTTTCAGAGAACAACAAAGTTTCAATAACCAGCTCATAACATATAGCAGAAGTAACATTGTAGAATCAATACACCAATATATATCACATTTTATGCCTGTGAGATCCAGTCTTTAGTATATTTTTATTTTTTACCTATTAACAAAAAATCAATGTTGAAAACAATGTAAGTCAAGGTATGACTGGATTGAAAAAAAATCAAAAATTGTTATGTATTTTTAAAAAATTAAATAATTTATATTAATCTTTAAGTGATTTGTAAAAATAAAAGTGATTTCATAAAATCTGATCATATTAATTATTTTTAATATTAAATAAACTATGTGACAGATCAGGATTTAAAAAACAGCAATTGTGAACATTGAAAATATGATTACACAAATTTTTTGCCTTATCTTATAAATTAAGTAAAACAGAAAAATCTATATTAAAAAAACAATGTTAATTATACAGGTAGTCCTTAATTTATAACCATTTATACTTTTGACTGTAATGTCACTGAAAAATTCTAAGATTGGTCAATGCAATTCTAGAGTTTAAAGTCCCAGATCCAATGATATAAAATACAGAAATCATCTTTTTTTCTTTGTTGAGTTTTATATCTGTTATGTTTATTAAGATAATGTACAGTATCCTAGTAAACATTAATAGTGAGAAATCTGTAAATTTTGGGCATTTCCAAATTCTGACATTCTGAATTACGATAGCAGAGTTCAAAACTAAAATCTGTTATAAATCAAAGATTAGCTGTATTGTGTATTATATCAATATGATCAGTTTTATTTGAAAAGCCTATGACTTGAATAACTACTGAGTTAATAGTAATATACAAAGAAAAGAAAGTAATTGTTAAATATTTAAAAATTTATTATGCATTATAGTCATTGTGTAGATGTAGCATAAATATTCATTTCTTTGTATATTTATGAAGTATAATATCTTTTATTTTATTAGAAATAAATCATTTAATTATAATTAAAACAACTGAGTGATTGAAAATTGTTTTAATTGATTGATAAGATATCATTCATATAATATTGCAGACAAATATGGTTTATATTTGCTTATTTAGTTATATTTGGTTCATGCTGTAAAGCACCAAGCTCTATTATTTATTAGAGCTTTGTGTTATAGCATGAACATTTATATAAGTTTAATTAATGTTATTTTCTTAATAGATCTGTTATAAATATCTTGTTTCATAAATCTATTTGAGATACCACATACTGATCAAACGTATCAAAGATAAATTGTAATTTCTAATTTATTTAAATAGAGGTAATTATCAAGTTATGAACATAATTTGTATGCAAGTTTCATTCATAACTCAAATTGTTTATAATTTGGATATTATATGACCTCCAAAACTACTAAAATCACTTTATATAATCATTTGCAATATATTTTGTAATTGGACCAAATAAAAATTCCTTATTTTACAAATTTGAATAAAATTTTTGATTATAAAGCAAGAGTTTTTTTATATAATCTCTATCATCTTGAAATACTACCATGACCTATGAAGAAACTGTATATTTTTATATTGTATTTGTTGCTACAATATTCTGCTATCAGTGTTTAAACTTCTTGAAGAATTTTTGAAAATTTTTGAAATTTGAAAATGATATTTCATGTTTGTAATGCACATTCATAACTGAAATGCTATTAAATCAAGAAGTGCCTTATAGTATTCATATATACAATCATATCTTGTTAAATCATTTTGATTTACATCATTTTTGACTTTACGTCTCTTTTTATTAATAATAATAAAAAGAGAGAGTAAAGAGATGTAATAAAAAATTAAAAGTCTACTAAAGGTTGGATCTCACAGGTATAAAATCATGATGTAAATATGTTTGTGTATTGATGCTGATGATGTCACTTTTGCTATATGTCTAGATGTTGCTGAAGTTGATTTTTGTTCTCAAATTTCAAATCTCAAAAAGCTTTATTCTGCTTGATTATGTTGAAGATTATGCTAAGTTAGCATAATCAAACATTATGCTGAAGTTGATTTTTATTCAACTTTCTATGCTGCATACAAAAATACGTTGACTAATTGTCCAATTGGGGTGTGAATGATTGTTGAAACTTTCTTGTTGTCTGAAACAACATATATCATGCATTCATAAGTTCTTTTTGATTTTGAATTTTGACTCCAAAACCAAAATGATCAATAAATTTATGAATA
Source organism: Androctonus mauritanicus (assembly GCA_011317285.2). Classification (NCBI taxonomy): domain Eukaryota; kingdom Metazoa; phylum Arthropoda; class Arachnida; order Scorpiones; family Buthidae; genus Androctonus; species Androctonus mauritanicus. The sequence continues at coordinate 3,303 of WUQG02418669.1, read as the reverse complement.
AATTCTTTGATAAATAAAAAATTCTTAATTTTGCTATCCATATTGAATCAGCTAACTTCAAATGTCATCATAGTAATTATCCAATAGCTAAATGATATTGTTTGTTTATGTCATGTTGTATCTTTCAATTTGAACATTGGTATGCCTGATGTTTTTGTGTGCAATGCATTTACATTAGCTTATTGATGCTATACTTTACATCTGTAAGATACAAATTACAGCATCAGTCAGTTTATGCAACTTTGCATTATGTCAGTCAGTGAACATATTAAAAACTCAAAAATTTAAAGAAAATCACCTAAAAATCAATAAAAGTGCAAAATCACATAAAAATGAATGTTAAAATATGCAAAATAATTTATAAAATTATTTAAAAACTTAAAAATGTTAGGAGTTGCGATATTACAGAGTTATTTATAGGAGATCTAAGTCATTTTTTAAAGAGTTTACTCAACTTAAGTCACAAATTTCGGGATGAATTAACAATGTAACATAAGGTATGTTTGTATCAAATATAAATATAAATGTGTTCATTTTCTTTTTTGTTCAACTGAATCATTATATTCTTCCAGCATATTAAATATTAATTTGAGATATAACGTCTATTTTATTAAAAAATTTAATAATAAATTTCAGAAAAAGATAGCATAGATATTTTTATATGTTTTGTGTGAGGAATGAGATGGAAGTTTGCTGCTGACACAGTCTTAAGTCCTTATCAAAAAGAGTATTATAATAAGCCAAAATTTAAAAAAGACTGAATACAAAAATTATATTTAGATTCTGCTTTATTACATTTGTTTTTCTAATAATAATTGATATTTACAATGAAATAATGTAAATTTTTTTTGAAATTTGAGATTCTTCTCCATTTGCTAAACTCTATAATTTCTGTAACATTAATAAATAATTTACTGGAAGTTGAAGCTGCAATATGATTACATGAAAATATAATATATTATTATAATATAATGCTGTTGAATCAAAGATAGATATACTGAAACTAATATTTTCAAAACCTCTAGCTTATGAGCCATTATTAAATAAAAGATCTGGAAAGCTCAAATTACCTGAGCTTAACTAATAAAAGTTATTAATGCATAGCACTTCAAAACAACACACAATATTATTATTAATGGTCAACCAAGGTGCTACTATAGCCAGAATGAACAATTTTCTTTTAGATTTTGTTTTATAGTATATCTGAGCCAAAATGGATTAAATATATATTTATGTTCATAAAAATAAAAACAGCGGATAAATAGCATTTATAGAAAAGTAAACAATATTATTAAATACAACACCAATCTCTGATAAAAAAAAAAAAAAAAAAGAGAGAGAGAGACAGAGAGAGACAGACCAGAATAATTAAAAATCTTTTCCAAGAAGAACATATTCTAAAAGATGAAAAGAAAGAAAGAAAAAAAAAACCAGAACATTTAAAATGCTATAAAATTTTGGCAGTAAATTAAGGACACTCAATTAAAATAAGTTTCATGGTAAGTGCAAACAATGCAAAGGTCATAAACTGATTGGACTTCACAGATCAAAAGATATCGATGAGTGAGACAGCTGTGCACTTTATACAATCTTACTATGACAATTTCCTCTAATGATAGCTTAATTTCCAATACATGACAAGTGGCTTAATCTTTGGAATTTATTACATATTTAGTCAATCTATAATTATTGCTGATTAAAGCAGATTTATTTCAAAAAAAAATTCAAAACACTGAAACAAACAAGAAATGAATATCATTGTGCAATCTCTCCTTTCTGATCAGCTCTTGTATGTCACAGAATAATTTCTCCACTACTCAATAAATAATATTAATCAATTTAAACATCTTTTTAAAAACTAGCTCCACAACAATAGATACTGAGGGCCTAAACCTGGCTCATTCATCAGCTTAATGCTCAAACTCAGAATCAGCAGCAAAGATGTTAACAAGTCCTATTCATCCAGTTTGTGGACAGGAACTCAACAAAAATATATAAAAGAAAATTAGCAGTAAATAAGTTAATCATAATTGAAATAATAGTTGTTCATCTCATATTGCAGAATTAACAGAAAAAATTATGAATAAATTTTCCCCTATTATTTAAATATCATCTTATGACTTTTAATTTTATTGTTTCCCTTCATAAAATCAGCAACAGTTGAATCTTCATAGTTCAAGCTTACCTGAGAAAAAGATTGAGCTCAGATCATCTAATTATTTTTGAGTAAAAAACTCATTTTCCAGATCAAGCTGATTCAAATCAGCAAATCTAGTCATCAGAATGTTTCCATTTGATTGAATCACTGCTATAGCAAAATTTACTGTTACTACAATGATTAGTTTGAATATAAAAGAGTCAAAGGCTCTTATATTCATATTAAAATCATACACACCAGTAATATCATCACTGTATGAATTTGTAATGTGAAGATAATCAAACTAATAATGTTATCAGAACATATAATAGCTGATAATCATTTTCAAAAAGAAGAGAATCTGCACAATTTATTATAGCACTGCAGTAAATTATTATCCTTTCACAACATTAAAAAGTTTTTAACTTTTTTATGTTGTGTTAAATAAAAGTTTTTAATATAAATAACAACAATAATTATAGAATTGGTCTGGAGCTGGAACAATGTGACAAGGAAAGAGTATACTATTTAGATGTAAAAAAGAAAAAAGAAAGTAATAAAAAAAGATTAAAGAAGAAAATGATTTTTTCAGGAAAATTTCAGGAAACTGTTCTATTTTTTCTCAATTTTACAATCTCTAAGCTTACAAATGCAGCAGCATTAGAGCCCTAGTTTTGAGGAGGAACTAGTGTATATTATTAATACATTCAACAAACATGAATATACTACTAAAAAAATTTTACAAATTATGCATGATATAAAAAAATAAATATTACATTAATAAAGAGATTCATCTATGAAAAATAATAATTCAATCAAAGTGAATATTTTTAAAAATAGCCTCCCTCAACACTTCATGTTAATTAAGGTAAAAAAGAAAATAGGAAAGTGCATAAAATAAAAATACCCATTAAGTGTAATAATTCTGTTTATAACACTATATAGACAGACAAAGAAGAGCAATATTAGAAAATATATGGATCATAAGACTATTAATAAATACTGGAAATGGTTCTTAGCAGGCATAGAGGAATTATCAAAAAATAAAGCAACATTTGTATGATATTACTACTGGGAAGTCTTCTACACTCTTACAAGGGAACATCACACCCAATGTGTCTGGGATTTTGCCGATATTTTGTCATCTGAAAGAGCATAAAGAGTAG
>WUQG02418658.1:0-15415 GCA_011317285.2 Androctonus mauritanicus | reverse complement strand
TCAGGTAGGGTTCGGCCTGGTCCACTGAAACCCTATTCGCCTGAAGGTTGATCCCGTCACCGAATGAGCGGCCAATGTTTGTCATTGAAATGCTCCGCCGCTTAATAATTTGGAAAATGGAGTAAAAATAAATAAAAAAAGAAGAAAATAGAACATCAAGAGATATTTTGAAAGTCTCAAATTAATTATCAATCGCTCATCTAATACTCAATATGCTGCTACAACAATAGAAAAATTCATGATCACAAATAATTAACGAATTAATTTTAAAGTTAATTATCGGATAATAACTTTGTTTACTAATAATTATAAAATTTGATTATAACATAATTATCCTATAAAATATTTTAGTAAACAATTTTAAGAATTTAATAAATAAATTTTATTAATAATTGCATTTTGATAATATTCTACGATAGTATTACATCAGTGCCATCTAGGGACAAACGAAAATACTTTCTATATCAATTTTTTTGCAAAAGTGATAGGTTTTAATCATGTTTACTCACATTCTTAATTAACGTCTTTTTTATACCTATTTACAGCAGCTAAATCTTTTAGAAAAGTAATAACTAAAAATTGTGGTAGAATTACTACTTATTTGTTAGATGATAATCCTTTTAAAAAGATAATGGAAGTATATCTTGATCAATGATCTTAATATATTATTATCCGAAATATTCGAAAAAGAAGATGAAAAGAAGAATAATATAACTGAGCAAAAATAAAGCATTTGCAATTCAGGATATATATATCTTTCTCTCTGAGTTCGGACAGAATCAGATGTAAGTGTACAGCAACCATGACAGCAAAGATATTAATATAGTCGGTGTACAGTATAGTATAATAAGTTCATCCATATGTCCATCATGTTTACTCCTAATAAAAATCTATTTATACATATAACAAGAGTATAAATCTATAATAGATTTGTGTTAAGAATAAACATAGAGAAATATCTTTAAATATATTTTGTGAAAAATATATGCTCTACCATTATATTAAAATAATATATGACAGGATTTTAATTGATATGTTGCCATTATTCATTAGTTCAAATTATGTTTATGTGCTACTGTTTTCAGTTTTTAATGAATCCTGATAAATGATCGATATATATTATAACTATAAACATTAATAAGAACATGAACATTTCAATCTATATGAGCTTTGATACTCAAATCTGACAAATGAGCATATAGTTAAATCTATGAATGGATAACTGGCAACATTCAAAGTAAAATCTTTCCATAATATATTTGTATATGAATGTGGTAGATGGAGTCATCATATGTTTCAACAGAATGTAATCATACAGTAAATATCTACAATGAAATGTCACATAGAATAAATATATCATCAAATAATAGCGCCTATATACAGTAAATTATCATTTCAGGTATACTATTTTTATACACATATACTGTATACAGTACATAAATCTTTAATATTCAAATTGACTTCGTGGATGGGAGGTAAAATTCACCTGTATCGAAAAAGGCGATTAAAGTGTGCTTTCTCTTTTCCATTAGTGACTTGCCACACTTCTTCCTTCGTTCCTCAAAGACAAAATCTCTGACTACGCCCTCTCTTTAAATAAAAAAAAAATCAAGTTGACACGTGGTTGTAAACATTAAATTATAATAATAATTGGTTTTGATAGTCTAAAAATTTATGAAAATAAATTCATCACTCTTACTGATTGCTTAAAAATATACATTTATTTCCTTCGTTAGATTGTATCCAGAAAGAAAAAACGAGTATTCGTATACAGTACAATACTTTTCGATAGATTTTTTTATATAATTAAAATCTTACGACTAGAAATCTTTTTAATAAAAAAAAAGATGGAAAAAAATAATAATTTATATTACAATTTATACCGAATAATAATTTTTTTAATGGAAAATATGAAACTTGACGCACATGTGAGTTTGTAACAGATGTGGAAAGCTTTTATGTACAGCTACTGCATTTATTATATAATACAAGAATGAAAACTTTTTGGATTTTACCATGAGCGTTTGCACTTTCCAAAAAAAAAAAAATTTATCTATATTTTGATGATCGTAAAATACATATAAATTATGAAAAAATGAGATTATAAATTGTTGTAAAACCAACAATTATATTAAAAAAAAAAAAAATTCGATGCAGTTTTTCAGCTGACGTTTTCATTTAGTTTAGCATAAAGTTTTGTTTTTGTGGCGACGTAAGAGACTAAAATTGCACTTATAACTATCAACAGAATAATGGTGAAACACATTAATCCTATTAAGACGTATTCTGCCGCTTCGTCCGTTATTAATTTATCGATCAGGTACATATTCTGTTTTCTTTCTGGTGCTGTCAGACGAGAAGAATAGACGTTGTTAGAAAAATGGATGTTTTCGTCTGTCGTCGTTGTCAGTGATGGAACCAGTCGAAACCACAAATCGTTGCTTTTGTCGTATAAACTGCCGTCGATAACGTCGGTGTCTAATGACGAAAATCTGAGAATTTGCTTATCTTTACTGGTAAATTCTGGCCAGATTATAGTGAAAGAATGTTGAAACTGGTCCGGTTTACTGTTTAATAAAATTATTATTTATTAAAAATTGATAAATAATTCGTAGTCAACGGTTTCTAATCCGGATAACTCAAGAGATAATCTTTCCGTCTGATCAAATAATTACGCATCAGTATTTTTCTTGAGGTATCTGGATTCGTTCTGACTGCTTTATGTTAAAAAGAACTTAATTAACTTACCCGTATCGAGCGAAGTTAGTGAAGAGAACGATCATTCTTCGACTTAATAACTTTTCCTGATAATTTCCTTCAAGTTGGTAGACTAGACCGAGTGAAAATAAGACGTCGTCTCCGTGAACTGCTCTCAAAAACTTAGCTTGGCGAGAGAAAGACGGTCGATGAGAGAATAAGTACCTGTACACGTTTCCCTTTTTGTTGACGGTCAATAAACGTGCAAATTGATCAATTTTAGAAGCAATAAACAAGTCACCACAAAAATCGATAAAACTGCGACTGAGAGAAGATTGTTGATATTTATAATTTTGTGCGATTACTTTCGTCGTCAGGTTATCTTCTTTACCGAAATATTGCAGGAGATTGTCTTCTATTAACTGTTCGAATGCTTCGTTCGATATTTCTTCTTTCAAAACTTTTTTGTACATTTCGGACTTCTGTGCGTACAAAGTGAGCAAACAAAGACTTCCTTCGTGCTCGTTGTTGCCTAGAATAACGTCAACATCTGCATGTTTCCCCAATTTTACAGCTTCTAACGGTTCTCTTGTGATGAAAGTTCCGTCAATGATAGGTCTCCATCTTTGTGGCACTTGAAGAGAATACTTTAGCAGTACTTCAGCCGGAAGTTTCCTTAAACATTCTAAAGTCTCAGATTTGCTGACTCGTGAACATTTTGTTAATTCCGCCAAATGTTGAAAAGTTAAAGACGGGTTACGATCAAACACCCAAGAACCTACGGCGATGCCACTCTGCAAGATAACTCTACTGAATAGTCTTTCTTCGGTATTAAGAGCGTAACTCGACGTCATGTGCATGCTGATACTCATGGCACCTGAAAAGGTGCCGAAAAGCGTGACATTTTTAGGATTTCCTCCGAATTTCTCGATATTTTTGGCCACCCATCGAAAAGCCATTCTCTGATCTAGTAATCCAACGTTGCCCGGTGCGTCTTCCGTTTCGGAAGCCAGAAAACCGAAGACCGAAACTCTATAATTAACCGTAACAAGAATTACTTTACCTAAAGATGCCAAATAAGTTCCTTCGAATTGCCTGGCATCTGCATAATCGAATCCTTCTCCCGGCAACCAAATCATAACGGGCAACTCTCCACTTCCATCTGCAATTTTGGGAACGTAAATGTTTAAATTCAGGCAATCTTCGTCGATGGTCATGCCTTTCGTTCGTAGGAGAGGACTGATCACTTCAGTTAGATGAGGAGGTTGGTAGCAAGCCGGTCCGAATCGAGTCGCATCGAAATGTTGCGAATTGGTCGAAACGAGTTCTTTCGGTGGTCTGAAACGAAGTTTTCCTATCGGGGCCTCGGCGTATGGTATTCCTAAATATTGATGAACTTCTCCGTCTGCCGTGTCCACTTTTCTCCCCCTGAATGTGCCAGAAGTCGTCGTAATTACTACCGGATCGCTATCGTTGGCACCGACGATAGCGAGAACGACTAACGTGGAGTAAAACCGCAACATGGCGCAAACCGTATACAGCTAGCGATATAACTAACGCCAAGTATTGGAAATCTCCAGCTTTATATAGTTAGTGAACGACTTATTAGCATAAAGATCACGCAACGTTTGCCATTGACCTTATTGGAATGAACTCCCATTGTCGTGTTTCCCCACCTCAGTGTGGAAACTCCGCCCACCTGTTAGGCATAATTGACGTCATCAGCTCTTCCATACATTTTGACCTACAGAGGATATTTTAACGAATATCATTTTTATAGATTTTTATAACGAATAAACAGCATTATCGATTCCAGAATTAAAAATATTTACTGTTTAAAATTTAATAAAATTTTTGATTAATATGCGATTTTATTTTTGTTTAATCGGACCACACGCATATCCATTTAAAAACAAGCAAAAAAATATTTTTATTCATAATATTAAAAAATGAATAAAAAAATTAGTGCCTTCTTGAACATTCGAATGTGATGTTTATTCCTTATTTTTTGAACATGGATATATATTCGAGCTTCAAGGACAAATTAATTTCAAGGTTGACGGGACTGCTAAAAATTATAAATGAATAAAACTCACAATAGATTTTTCTTCCAAACAAATCATTCTTATTATAGGATTTTTTTTTTCATTTTTAAACATAGAACATATTCATAATTAATTAATTGTTTGATATTTATCTCGTTTTAGAAAAATGAAAACAAAACTCGCATATTTTTAAATCATTATTTTGACTATGGTTAATGTTTTTATATAAAATTCATGTTTTATTTTTATTTCTGGAAGAATAAATTTTGATTTTTAACAGTTACCACGGCACGATTGGGATTGTTCTAAACAGCTATCGGTAACTCGAACCTTCGTAAATCAAACCTTTATTCTCCATAAGCGCAACGATAAAAATGATAGTTTCGTTCCTGAAAATTCGTTTTTTTTATATTTTAAACCTAACCATATTATTATGATAACAAGGAAAATGCATGAAAGATTAATGACTCGCGTATATTTAATAATAAGCATTCGATATGAATGAAAAACACAGAAAATACGCTTGAAAACTGTTAAGTACTACATAAAAAAATAGTATAATAAAATTAAAGCAAAAAATGCACAGAAATAACTTTAAAAAATGAATAATACTTTCAATTCGAGCAACAGCTGTAAACTGGTAGTTTTTACTGATGTTTATCTCGTTCTTGTTTGGGAATAATGCTTGGATTGTGTGATGTGCGCCATAGTAAGTGCTAACTGAGACGTTTATTTTGCATTTTTAAAGATTATATCGCATGAAAATAATGGTGGCAAATGCGGGGAATCGGCTACATTCGACTATTTTCTAAATGAAAAAAAGAAAATTTAACAAATATTATTGTTTAGTTTTGATGTAAAATTAAATAGATCATCACTGTGTTCAGAATAAAATTAAAGATTTTAATCTATGTATTAGATTTCGATTGCTATTTTTGATAATTTTTATTATTTTTTGGCAATATTTTTTAATATTAATATCTGATAAAAGGCAAAAAATATATAGTTAATAAATAGATCTATTTACTAAATAAAAGTTACTCCAGTGGAGTTAAAAACAGAGTAAAAGCAGGATTTTAGAAAGTGCATATGAAGTAATACTTCAATAAATATTTCGTTTAATAAAAGAAATAAATGAATCTATACTGACGATTAAAATGATATCATTTGAATTCATAGTGTCATTAATTATATAATTGATTAAAGTTTTATAATCACGATTCATAACAGTGATTCGAAACAAAAGTAATTAGAGTCTGCTTCTTCTTGTTACAAGAATCATTATAGTCAGCGTGTTATCTTTGCTTCCATTTTAAATATTATTGAACTGGTTATTTTATTCGGGAGAAATATTCATGCAGATATACCATTCAAAATTCGAAAATTCAAACTCAGTTAATAAAATAACTACTATAGTTTAGAAATAATAAAAAGAAGACTAAAAACATCCTGACCACTTACTATAAGTTTCATCATTCAACTGAATTTGTGCACGTTAATATAGTTATTTAATAGCATACCGAAGCATTATGCATTTATAATATATGTATATAGTTTTAGAGGAACTGTTTTCATGTAAAAAAATAATGTCTATTACAAATTTCAAATATATATCATGTGAAAAATAAAACAAATATTGTAATGAGAATTAGATGCGACTACTTGATTAACATTATTGCCTTATTTACATTTCAGTCATCACGAAAATGTAGTTTTTTTCTAAATCAGTGTTTCTCAACCGGAGTGTAGCGAAATATTTTGGAGATAAAAGTATATTTTAAATCTTAAAATATAATTTTATCCCCAAAATATCTCCCGGTTGGGAAACATTGTTCTAAATTAGAGCAAACATCCTAATTCTCAATACGGTACTTGGCAAATGTTTTAAATGTGCTAAGTATGTTGTAGTAGATTCGTATTGCAGAAAAATCGATAGTTATGACTTCATTAGTTTCGCATCATTTTGGCTATTAGATCTAAGCATTGATCAGCGTGTAGTCTAATATTATGCAAGATTGAGTCCACATTTTTATTAATATAAATACTAGATCTACGAGGATAGATGTATAATGAATCTTGGAAACATTTTATCGAGTTTAAAAAGAATATATATACGGTATGAGCTGTTGTTTTGAATGTTAACAGATAAAATTATATTAATGCTATGTTAACATTTATAGCTTACATCGGTCATTGGTATGCGTCTTCGTTATAGCTCGCATGTATGGTATTAATTGCATTTCAGAAATGTCTTTTCGATTCAGTTTTAATCCAAATACTGTATACGGATTCAGAACCGAACTTATGTGTCTAAACTATTCTGTTTTAAATACAAAAATCGATAAGTTTTATCAAAACCCATATCTCTGTTGCTACCGAAAGTTGATTACGTGATACGATACTGTGGCACGAATGGGAACTATTAAACATAAGAAAAAAAAATTTGTGAAAAATAAGAGTGCAAGGCCATATCACAATTATAAAACTAGAAATGCAGTTAAAATATTGTATGGTAAGAACATACGAAACATTCTATTTTGAGACTTTAACTAACTTTGCAACTCTTATTCGTTTATATTGAAAAATATCTCATGTACAATATGGACTTCTAAGAATTAAGTTTTAGCATTTATTGTTAAATTTTTTATATAATATGCTTACAGGCTGTATGTTCTACACAGTCTAGGCTAAATGTAAAAAGCATATAACTTCCAGCTTTATCGATTATATCGTTGGCTTCTCTTATTTTTCTGTCAATAAATTTAACAATATCTAATTTTTGGTCTCGTTTAAGTCTCATTTAAACTAATTCTATCCGCATAATTTATCTGGAACATTTGATATCAAAGAAATGTTTTAATCGAGTTTCAACAGCTATAACGAGTTTATCGCTCTCTAGAATTATTATTATTTTTTATAATGAGTTAGTTATATAATTAAACGAAATAAAGCAATATTTTCGCAATATTTAAACAAATATTTCGTTAACTCTTTCGTATTTTTTCCAACTCGTAATAATTAGCGTGTATTCGAGTACCATTTTGAAATTTCTAATTAAAAAAGCAAAACAGAACTATCTTACTCTCCTATGAAATAGTAAAATTTATGTTTAAAAAAAATGCAGAAAATTATGATTTCGTTAAGATAGAGATCGAATATTGTCCGGATTATTTGTTTTCATTCGCGTCACGATTGCGTCTATGAAGTCACAAATAATTTTTCGGTTATCTAAGCGACGCCCTCCGCTTGGGAAGGTGTTCTGGTCGAAACTCAAGGTCAAGGTAAACATAATAAATTATGCATTTCGTAAAGTAAATTGTTATTTAATATTTTTCGATTCTTCGAAAGTTCCGAAAAAAAAACAATAAATGATTACAGTAATTGTTACATTGTTTTTATAAAATAAGAACTTCGTGACAATGAATAATTTATCTCAAAGTTATATAAAAGTATATAAAATAATAATTTTTAAAACTTCGTAGTGTTTTGATTATTATTTTAAAACGATTTTTAAATTGTTTATATCTTTAATAATGATTTTTTTTTTAAATGGAAATGACATTATGCGGATGATGCTTGAGATATTTCCTCACGTAGTGAAACTGGAACCATTTTGAATTATAGACTACACGTATGGAAAATGTTATTCTTATAAAAAAAATTGTGATAAGAAAAGAAAAATTTTTTAATCTAAAATCTATAACGCTGGGGGTTTTGTATGAGTACTTCCCCCGATCGCGACCAACTGATACCAAATATTGGTGAGAGATGGGCATGCACGTCGGGCGGGCCGGTATCCGTATGGAGTCCCATCGCAGCCCTTAGTGAGGGACGTAGGCACCCCAGCCATCCCGGTTCCGTATAAGGACTGAGAATTCCCTTCCGAGATGACCCTTTAATAGCCTTTTACTCCGTAAGGGGTTAAATGCTGCGTTATGATTTGTTATAATACAGGAATAAATATTGAGTTTTATTCCGTTAAAAAATGCAGATAAATTTGTTATAGTGTTACTCCGCTTAGTTTTATCAGAGAACGAAAAAAAACTGCATAATTACAGCTTTCTTACATACGACTTTATTCTGTAATGGTCTTAAATTTTATATTTTGTTAGTTGACATTTAGCATAATGGATTGAAAAAGCAACTTTCTTTCTCGTCTTATATACGCACCAAATTTTTATCCACTTTGAGTGCTTTTCAATCGATCGATTTTAACAATAATTAGATGATTATCTTTCAGATATGGTAACTTTAAATGCTTTAATTTGATACTTTACGAATGCATAGCCAAAAGTTAAATCTACTTTTCGAATGTATTCTTTATTTTGGAATTATTTAGAAAAATGCGGGATTAAAATATGTGCCACCAAAATCATTCTCAGTGCCATAACTTATATTTTTAATATCATAAAAATATATCTGATAGTTCGATAGTTATTGCAGAAAGACTTCGTAAATTTGAACGTCCGCAATTTTTAAATGATTGAAGTTATAGGAATGAATGAAACATTACTGAGATTAGCTTTAATGGTACACAATAAATATCGAATTTCATAAAAATCTACCGATTAGTTCAAAAGTTATTTGGGAGAATAGACATCAAAACAGACGACACGAAAAATTCAGTTTCTTTTTGAAAATAGGCTAAAAACAAATAATTTCTCGTCATTAAAACTCATTTTTATAATTTTAATCGTATTTTTAGATTAATTTAACTATTATCTTAATTTAAATAAGCTTCAGAGTAAAATTCGAGAAAAAATATAATCATTTAATCAAAATTTCAAAGTCGAAATCCAATTTTTGATTTTCATTTTTTTTTGCATTTGATTGTTTTGTTTTATTACTTAAATTATAATTTCGTGATTTCATAACCATAAAAAAATCCGAGGACACGACCTCTCATAAAATATCGTGTATTATAACGAAGGAGAACATCTTCCTCCAGTCAGAAAAGATAACATCTTGGTGATGTCACATTTAATAAGATTATACAACCTTCACGTCATGAGATTTTTGTTACTTTGGAGAAAGTTGCTTGAACTCTTTACTACAAAGATGACGTCGAAGTGACGTTTCGGGTGCAATTTAAATGAGGTCACACAGCAATGACGCCGCACCTGTATACCAAGTACAGGCAATCTCTAGTGAAGATAGGTGTATGAATTCTTATGAGTGGTTTCGCAACATAATTCCGGATAACGTCATCGTAGATAGCTATAATACGACACGACTTTCCTGTTTTTATTAGTAATCCAGTTTTTAGCCTTATAAGATTAGCGTGACGCGTGTCCTTTACTAATAATTTTTTAACTAGTTAGTCGATTTTCGCAAAATTTTGTAGCTATATTCTGCCATTTTAATTAACTTCAACGCTGCAAGTTTTAATCATACAGCTACGACCATATAAAATTGTGGGCATTCGAATTTATTATATTTTGAACTAATTGTTGAATTTTTATAAAATTTAATAAGATGGTCTAGTCAAAGAAGCCGATTGTTTGGATCAATTAATCAATCAGTTAATAAATAGTTGATAAAAATCTAATAAATAGTTCAGAATTTATTAAGAGAATGTTTCAGAAGTTCAGAGTGTCCGACATTTTTAAATAATCGAAATTTTAGAGATTCAAATAATTGATATCGAATTTGTCTTTAATGGAAGAATATCATTATGAAATTTCATGAAAATTTATTAATTAGTTCGAAAGTTATCAGTATAGACAGATATACAAAATGGTGATTTTTCTTCGGAAAGTAAGAGGATAAAGTCGAAAACAGTGGAGAGACAAACTTCTGAAGTTTCTGAAAAATAACTTTTTAAGTTATTTTATTGATTTTTTATGATATTCAGTAGGGTTGTTACGTCAATACTGTAATATCGAAATTTAAATAAGATTAATTAACTTTGCAGCCTCAATTTTTTCAAAATGACGGACGTTAAAATTTATCAGCTATCTCGAAAAGTTTTAACGTTTCTCTCTTCAGACTGATAATCGCACATATTAAAATAAGACAATCGAGTGTTAATTTGCCTTTACTAAAATTATTGTTTTGGTACTTAAACCACACAATATTATTATTTAGATAATTAATCTTATTTTTCTTTTATTGGAATAGCTGAATCTTATTTGTTAGTTCAGTTTTATTCCATTAGATTTCTTCTATTTTCTGTTAATTAATTTTGAATGGTTGAGGATCAGTTTACCATTTAAACTGTAACCACATCTTTTTCGAATTAACGATTGATTTTCTTTTAAAAAATTAAAAAAAAATTTTTTTTTAATTTTTAAAAATTTAAGGAATCTCTCCAATTGCCTGTTCTTTAAACGTTCAAATTTATTCGTAGTAATCCTGTATTAAAATAGAACAATTCTATATTAAAATAGCCATTAGAGAATATTGAATTCCTTAAAATCTTTAAGTTATAAAGATAACTTCAAATATTTTGAGATTCAAGTCATACTCCCAATAAGGAGTCAATACTCTCAATGTTCAGATTACTTTCAGATTTTAAAGAAAACCTTGAAATATTTAAGGTTTTTAAGTGTGTATTAAAACACTTAAAGGTCTTAAATATTTCGAGGTTTTTTTTTTTAAATTTGAAAGTAATCTGAACCTTGAGAGTATTGGACTCCGTATTGAGAGTCCAATAGGCTACTTCTTGAACTTGAATCTCAGAAGTATTCGTAAATTATCTTTACAACTTAAAGCTTTTAAGGAGTCCAATATTCTTTAATGCTTTAAGTAGAATAATTCTAATGCCATTACATGTAAATCTAAATATATTCGATCGTTAAACAACTCTATAATGTCTTGTTATTGCGCATCAACACGTTATGATGTAGAAGTAGACACGTTTAACATGTCTTTGGTTTTTTGCTAATCTATGCTACAAACATGACTTGTTTGTACTACAGATAAACACACAGAAAGTAAATATTTGTCAAAAGTAAAAACCCATAATGTCTGTCAAACCTTCCAAGTTTGAAGACAATTATCGAAACTGTCAACAGTTTTCATTTTATCCAAGTAAAATTGCAAAAATTTAAATTTGTTTTCTTGTTTTTTCCTCAAATTTAATATTTACATTTAATAAATCGAAATCTATCTACATGATTTTTCGATCTTCATTAGTCCTTGCCATTTTTGAATGCTAATTTTTTCCATTCAGATGTAAAAACAAAAAAAAAAGATAAGTTTAAATTTAGATCGATTTGTCTACAGTATATTGTAGAATACTTGGAAAAAAATTAAAATAAATTTTATACATCTTTATCATCATAAAAAATAACAAACTACCGAAATAATTTAAAGAAATTTAATACATTTACAAATAAATATGAAATTTCTTACTTCATGATAATATTGTGCAACACCTACGTTATAACCTTGACTATATACAGTACTTCCATCGAGTTTAATTTAGAAAACTTTTAATTTTTTTATATGAAAGGGAAATATTTTCCTCTTAATTATGTTAAAATATATATTAAAAAGTTATAAAAATAACTGCACTATATATAAATATGCATATCATCGAGGACGAGGTTTTAATGCATATTCAATAATATTTAATATATTTTTAGAAGCATATACGATATACATTTTTTTAATGAATATTTAAAATATTAAAGAGCTTATACAGCACTTCATCATTTCTTTGCTCATTTTCATTAAAATATATTGGAAAATTATCAAAAGAATGGATTAAATATGAGTAAAATGATTGCACAAGCTTGGCATATACTCTATGTAAACAGAATAAAGAGGCATATACAGTGCACAGTATATCCAAAAGTGGATGAAAAATACAAAATTTGCTTACTTTTTAAAATAATAATGATACAAATCTCAGTATTCACAAGTTATTTTAATCCATTATTTTGATAATTTTCATCAACATATATTCGAAAATTATCAAAATAAAATGATTGCACAAGCTAGACATATATGTAAACAAAGGAAGGAGGAATATACAGTATGTATATCCAACAGTGAATGAAAAATATAAAATTTGCTTACTTCTGAAAATAACGATGATGAAAATAATCGAATCTATCTGTAGACATAAAGCAAAAGTTTCTACAGCAATATTTTTTATGCAAACGTTAAACGTGCTGTTAAAAATGAGAAAGTAAGAGATACGAAAAAGCAAAACAAACAAAATTATGCAATTAATAATCTGTATTAAATGTAAAATTATCATCTCATATTTTATTATATTTTTCTGAAACAGTTTATTAGTTAGTAACAGAACTTACCATAAAGTTTGTTAAGCAACACAGTGTTTATTTTACCTTACGTAACCTTCGTAAGAGCAAAAGTTCAAGAATTGACCCGTAATTCTTTAAAGGTCATTTATGTTTACGTCATTCAAAGTTGTTTATCTTTGAAAGCTGAATGTCAACAGTCAGTCAGTCAGCTTTTCAAAGTCAAAAAGACTGTATATTTTTGTGTTAAAATGAAGATTTTTAAAATGCGATATATTTTATTTTAAAAATTATTTTATTATAAAAAACAGTTGCGAAATATTAATAATGTTTTTTACTTGTATTTAATTATCGTATAGAAAAATTGTTATTTAACTAACTTGAAAATTTTAAATAATAAAATTATTTATCACTACAGTATTAGAAGATTTTAAAATTAAATTATTATAGCGTATATTATATAAGTTATATAGTTTATTTTCCGAAAGAACGTGAGACCTTATAAGATCACCATATATTTATCAGTCTAGCTGTATTTCTTTATGTCTATCCGTGTGTCCTCCACTCATAATTTTCACCAAATTTAGTAATTACATCATTTAATCTTCTAGCATAAGTCTGGACGTCGCCATTTAAAAAATGGCGGACGTTCAGATTTCAAAAGCTAATAACTTTTGAACTATTCGATCGACTTTTATAAAATTTAACGGGGTGGTCAGGCCACTAATCTTAAATTTGAAGTTAGACTAATTAATCCTGTAGATTCTTCCGTTTAAAAATGGCGGGCATTCGATTTTTTGAGGTTTAATTCAAAATATCAAGTAGTTACATCATTCAAACTATAAAAATATACTATCTTCGACGGTATAATCTATAAGTTGAATGCCATAAAAATATGCTAAATATTTCTATGGGTTTCCCTATAGAAATATTTAGCATATTTTTATGACATTCAACTTAGAGATTATATCGTCGAAGATTATTTTGATGATATATAATTTAATCGTTCAAAATAAAATAAATATAAAGTGAAATGTGAAAATAGGCGATCAATTCTTTCCAGAACTTGCTTATTTATCCTTTTTTATTATTTGTTATACGTCGAAGTTAAATTTTAAAATTACTATAATTCAGAACAGGTTTACTTAATGATAATATTCAGTTTTGAATTTATCTGAATGGATTCTTGTTTTGATAATTTTATCAATTCGTTTGGATCTATTCTTCTCTTTCATATATAAATTCGAATTCACCATGTTTGTTATTTTTTAAGAATTAATTAACCAACAAGCGGATAAAAATATACAATCTTCAATAACAGTTTACATTTCAAACATCTATAAACTAAGAATTAAGTTTTCTAATGTCACATAATTTATTATTTTCACTCGAATTCTCGTTTCATGATATTGAAATTAATGATATTTAATTTATCCATTTTTCCTCGATCATAAAGAACTGGAATAATAATAATTTTTTTTTTGCACACGAAAGGAAAATTTTACTTTCGTAAAATTTTCCTTTCGTGTGCAAAAAAAAATTATTATTATTAACTTATAAAACTTTTTATAATAATAATAATTTTTATAATAAAAACTTTTTGTTATTAATAAAATGTTTATAATAACAATAATTTTAATTATCGCATGAAAACTATTTAAAATAAATTTTAGATAACTTAATTGTAATTATTTATATAAAACAATCTTTAAATAATTTCTGATTGTTTAACTTTCTATACTTAAAAATATATATATAGAAATATTAAAATAATTTTTTTTCTTTTATAATGAATTTAGAGATTTTTGTATGATGTGTTCCTGATTAAAAATAATGTTTTGGAAAATATCTAACTCATTTCGTGAAGTTATGCTATAATGAAAGGAAGATTAAAAAAAAAAAAAAACAATAGTATCAAAATTAATATATAATAATTTAGAATATTATTTTCTGTTAATATAAAGAGCCTCATAATGATTTCTCTCTTTCTGAAGGAAGATGAATTTTATACGATCATCATACTTTTTTAATTTTTCAAAAAGTTTTATTAATACAAAGGAAAATACAAAAGCAGGGTTCCCCCGCAAGAAAAGCGTAGGATGGGGGACCCTCTGTCAGATAACAATGAGATGTATAACATTTTGTTTAATAGTAATAATAATTATCTCTTTTTTTATTACAGACATCATTATTCCCGACAAGCTTTTGAAAAATAAAAGGTAAGTATATTTATAACACGAAACTATAAAACTATTTTATAACAGCTTACTTTTTTTTATTACAGATAGCGAGTTTGCGCGAAGGTATTTTACGTTATAGGTACAACGTTATACATAGCGTAAGTTAAACATTATAAATTGCGTTTGCGCATCAACTGGTTTCCCTTATACAGTAAAACTTCGATCTAACGTTTTCCAAGGGGACGGCGAAAAAACACGTTAGATTGAGGAAAACGTTAGA
>WUQG02418647.1:0-15415 GCA_011317285.2 Androctonus mauritanicus | reverse complement strand
GTAATGGAATTGAAGAACAATTTCGTTTCCTGACTGAAGAAATTAAGAAACGTACAAAATGTGATGAACAGCATCTTAAGAGCGTGAAGCGAAAGCTGTCGTACTTGAAGTCACAGTGTAAGTGTCGTTGGCTAAAGGCACACAGAATAACATGCCACCAACATTACACAAGTATTTTATACGTGGACCAAAAATAATATCTCTGGCATTGCTACCAATAGGACAACTCACAGAAGAAGCGCAAGAGGCATGCAACAAAGATTTTAAAAAGTACAGAGATCATTACACTAGAAAATGTAGTCGGGAAAAAACAAATAATGATATTTTTAACTTCTTTTTACTGAATTCTGATCCTGTAATTACAAGCAAACGAAAATTATATAAGAAAGAAATACAACACCTTTCAAAAGATGCACGAGATTTATTGACACCAGCTATAACTCCCAATATTCATACGAGTAACGATAATGAAAATCAAGTAGCTGATGATGATGATATATTCTCAAATTCTGAAGATGAATATCAGCTGTGAAGTTGCTGTATTTCTTCAGTTTAGTGAAAAAATTTGTAAAATTTTATATAATTTAATTAGCAAAGATTTATATAAAAATATATATACCTATGACTTTTATTACAGACTACTAACAATCCTGAAAACAGATATCAAACATAGAAACTCATACATATGATATTTGATTTAATGTTGGTTTTGAAGTTGTCTTGCCCCACTGTGCGACATGTTGGTGTGTACGTCCGATGAGGACTACAGAATGAAGACAATGAATAATGAAGGATTGAAGTATATTTCTTTTACTCTCTCTCTCTCTTTCTCTCCCAAGCATGATCTCGCGATAAATAACTCTCTCGAAGGAAATAGGTTGATATTATGTTTTATTTCCTGTTTGTTTTAAATAAATACACACTATTTTGTTTTATATGCATTTCCTAATTTGTTCTCCTATCCTGGATTTCTGCGTCATTTATTCGCCACCCTTATTCAAAAATACCCTAAAATTTATCGATATACATTTTTATATTGGCCATCCACTCGAATCTCACACTGGTATCGGAAGACAGATCATCGAAGGATAAGATCCCAAGACATCAGTATACATACATACATTGCGGGATCCTTACAATTATCTTATATATTATTTGTTATCTTACTTTATTGTCTAAATTACCAAATTCTTTAAAAATATATATATTCGTTCTGATCATTTTTCTAACTTTCTCTTAAACTGAATATTTGTTGTTTCTGCCTAATAGATTTTTCAGAATTCCTCGTTAATTTTTTACAAAACAATAATCATTAGTCATATTTATAAAGTTAAGATGAAACCACACATCATATCTAAAGACTACTTTATTCAAATTAAGTAAAAGAAAAATTTAGTTATTTAATCCGTGTAATTAAATTAACAAATGCATAATGTGTTACGGAACAAGTTTATACATTGTCTAAAATAAAATAATTATCTGAAAGTAAACAATTAATAATATACAGTATATATTGTCAGAAGCGTTTTAATATCTTCTTCACGATCAATAAGTATTAAGAATAAAATCGCTTTTTGTACAGGAAACCAGCAAAACATCTCTCACAAGTAATACTCTCCTTTTATGTGATCTTCAGCATGAAATCCATTATTCTCTTCATTTGACAAACATTTCTAGAATATAGGAAAATAACTGTTTAGTAAATGACAGTATACAAACAACAACAGTAAAAAATGCAAAATCATTATTACAAAAACAGAAAAAGAAGTTCGTAATTTTCAATTTAAAAGATCCTATAAAAGAATTTAATATTATACGTCTGTAAAAATTTAGTAATTTTCTAAACAGCTCTATAGATAAGGTGACATACAGTGCACGTTCGCGACAAATCAAGGTCACGCGTGAAATGTAACCTGTTGTTCAGTGATAGGAAAGAACATTCCTTTATGGTTGTTTGAAAGAAGTATAAGTAGTTCTTGATTTTGTGATTACAATCAGAATGGTTGTAAATCAAAACTCAAGTCGTTGTAACGATTGTCGAAGAGACCAAAATTCATGAAAGGCTTATTGCGAAAGTTTACTAGCACACTATACATTATTTTTATAAACATAAAAAATAGATAACCACAGATAAAAGACGGACTCTTTCTTTATATGAGATTATTGGATCAGAGACTATAACTCATGGAATTGCACTGACCAATCACAGAATTTACGTAATCTGGTCGTAAATTCTGCACAATATTTCAATTGCATTAAACACCAGAATAATGGGAAACACAGGCTATACTTGTACGTTTCTTTGCTGCAATATTATCTTCTTGTAAAGAAAACATTTTTCCAAAATCTTCTATTGAACAAAACTGTCACGAAAAAAATTGATTGAAATACAAGAATGGTTCTAAATTTAAGAGGAAACGCACGGGTGATATTTTTAAGTTGCTAAAAAAGGGGAATTGGAGGAAGATTGGTATACCATGTTTTAAATAGGTATATGAGAAGAGAGGCAGTGTTAATGATAAAATAGATTCAGTAGACTAAGAACGAAAAGAAAGCCAAAGGCTATTAATGCGTTTGTTTCCGGAACCGAAAGAAATTGCATTTGCAAATGAATGTGTCAAGATCAGTAGATCTTAAAAAGAACATTAAATTCAAAGCTATAACGCATGGGATAGGCCATTTTTTAAGGGTTCAGCAGAAAAAGAATCGAGTCGTGAGATATCGGGCATTATTGACAAATATACAATACAAAAATACTTCTTTCACTATTGGGCAAATGTTTATTATGCAAAATCACTACTAACGCGAAAGCAGAGAGCGCCAGAGATTTGGAAAAAGTATCAGGACCAAGAAGACAGTTTCAATAAGGTTGTAGTATCAAATCAATTGGTATGAGAAGCGAAGATGAAGTTTGTATCAATTGTTCTTCCCAACAAGACTCACCGTCACACCAGGCCAAATTTACACACAAATGGCTGACTAACTCACTGTCAGAGCATTTTCAACTTCATCTCTGGTGAACAAGCTCCAGCTATGACTAGCTACCTCTCCAGATATGATTCGAAATATATGATCGAAGTTGGAGCTAAAGGTGTGTGGGCCAGACCACATACCAATACCGACATTCTAAAGAAAGCACTTCTATGAGAATATCAGAAAATTCTTTTGGAGAGATTGCGTAATATCATATACCCATGATTAGTGATTACGCAACTGCTTAAAAACAAGACGGAGCACATTTGACTAGCTAATCTGATATTTTAAATTTATATATATCTTTTTAATATCTAATATGTAAAGAATTACAATATTTATTCCGTAAATAAAAAAATATATGATCACAGTAGATATTGATTACATCACCATCTAAATACAAGAGATCGTAGATTAAGATGGTCATAAGTTAAGAACTATTTTTAGTATTTCTGAAAACACAATTTTATAACACAAACACAATTCTGAAAGCACGTATATTTTTTTTAATTTGTTATTGTTATTTTTGCACCGCTATGTTTTTCTTCAGACAAATAGATGATAACAAATAATAGTAAATCTAAAATCTTTTCAACTATATAGAAATTTATATTTAAAGAAGTGTAAACTACTTTTCTAATAAATAACAGTAAGAATTTTAAAGAGTAATATAAATGTATCGAGGAATGTAGTACAAAGGAATAGAGTAAATGTATCCATATTTATAATTAAAAAGTAATTTTAATAAAATTATTTAAAATTTAGCATAACACTTACCCGAACAACAGGAATTGCTTTAGGATTATCTACATTGAATGTATTGTAGGCAGGAATAATGCATTTCAAAAAGAGCGATTCCTATAAAATGAAAAGTTACTACGGAACTTCATTACATAAAGTCTGTTAAGAATCAAGAAAACATACCACTTTTGTTCCAGGCTGACAAACGAATTTATCAAGTTCTTCAAATGAATGAGCAAATTTCAACTGTTGAGCACAATTACGATAAAGTTCACTACCCTAAAGAATAAAAAACACATTACATACAGTACTTTATTTAAATTAATTGCAGTAAAAAGAACCATTATGAACTTATTAGCCAAATTCCGTTTTCTTCAATGCAAAAGCGGAACATCTTACGACTTTCTACAGACAGACCTTAATAAAAGATAATTAAACAAAAAAATTGATTTAATATTTGATAACGTAAATTTTCACAATATAAAATATAATTTCATATTAATCAAATAATTTTTAGAATTTTTCTTTAAATCTTACCACAGTATCGTCTAAACAATTTAGGGAATTCGCTGTAAAAGTTACTCTGATTATCTAGAGTTGTGAAACTACCCTTAATGGACGAAACAATAGTTGCCAACACAGTTAAAAATATAAAGGTTTTCATGATTTCAACTAATGCTTCTAGTATATTCTTCGATGAGTGAAGTGCAGTATTTATATAGAAAAGTTTAGAGATTATAGAGATTATTTCGTCATAAAGCTGACAGTTTGATTAATTTATGGTAAGGAAACATAAATAAAAGTCTATAGATTTCCTTATCATAAATTATTTTATGACATTTTTATTACCAACAGAATCTGTAATTATTTTCTTAAAATAAATATATCTCAATACATCTGATTTCAGACATATGGTAGGAGAAAGCCTATTACAGCTTATTATTTGGCCTACTATATTCAGTCACTAACCCCGAGGAAGGAGTTTTCCCTGGTTTTCCGATCTAGTGAGAGATGTAGTTGGTCCGAACTGGAAGAAATTGGGATTCGGGAGTGCCTGTCCAAATATTTTTAAATTAATTAATTATCATGTTGTAAATAAAGTGTTTTTCCTTGCATAGTAAACATAATTATAATAACTGTGCTGTCGTAATTGAAGAATTAACTTTGAGAAATTGTTTATAAATAGAATTGTCGATCATGCCACATCAACTGTGGCATGATCGACAAATATGGCATAAACGTGAAGAAGTTAATTCATAAAGACATTTTTTTTAATTCAAATAGTATTTTATTATTCTTGATGAATTTTTAATCAAAATTAATAATTTAATGTTAAGAGTGGATGCGTTGATTGGTTGAAATTTAATGGCGTAAAGGCTTTTTACTCCAAACTGCTCTTAACATTATAAAAATAGATAAATTAAAAGAAAGGGTGTTAATGATAATATAAACGGAAAGCGATGAAAGTATATAAATAGCAAGTAATAAAGCAACAACTTAACCATTATAAGGTCAACCAAATTAAAGTTATGCATAAAAGCAAAGATAAATATGTAAAGTTGGATAAAAGAAACTAGAGAAATATATCAATATAGTATGACATATTATATTGGGACTAATTAAATATATTGTATGAGTAATTGCTGAAAAACTAAATAGATGATCCTAAACTTTTATTTAATAAATATGAAGATTTTTGAAGAAATCCAACTATGGTGACTTGAAAAATTAGGCAGTTCTATTGGTAAATAATCTCCTAATTTTATACGTTAATAAATTCAGAAAGAATATTTTCTAAACAGTTGTAGTTCAATTAGTTAGATGACAAATATAATATTTCAATAAATATGAGGCTTGAAATGCATGAAATAATTTTCCAATTAAAATATTCTTTCTAATAACAATAAAAGTAGTAATTTGTTCTTTCTGAATTTTTTAAAATATAAAATCGCCAGATTATTATTAATAGAACTGCTTAAGTTCTCAAGTCACTATAATTGGGTTTTTTTGAAAAAATAGTCATATTTATTAAATAAAGTTTAGGATCACCTGTTTAGATATTTACTGGCATAATATAGATACCAATATAATATATCATTAGCACACTGCTAATAGCTGGAAGAGAATTTGTGCACGATTCTATCTATCCACTAACTTATGCTATTTATCTATACCTTATACGTGTATAAGGTATAAATACGTTTTATGCAATATTAAGCAATATTTATTTATATTTCTTGACTGGAATGGTTTTATCTTATATTTTGTACTGTTTGTGTGAAGCCATCTGCAAAACGGTGAAAGCTACAACCGCTAATCTTGAGTATACTTAATTCTGATAATGTGCTTTGAATAATTCATACTGCATCTTTATTAATCTTTTAAAATAAACCTTCTAAATAACCGAATAACCCAAAAATTCGCATAGTTTAACAAAATAATCAACAGGTGCCATTTAATGTCATCAATTAAAGTAAATCTTCCAGATTGAATCCTTTTGACATAGCATCTGTGTTGTTAAATTCTTTGGGTGGATTATTCCATATTATAAAAGAATAATTAGGCTAAATAATCATTAATTAGACGAGTTTTATTTAAATAAGTGGATAAAAATCAACAGCGATACAAACAATCCAAAATGTATATGCATCTATCATATGAATGGAGATGTTCATCTCAATGAATTTGCTTGGCTCTGAAATCAATACAATCAGGGTGCAATCTAAAATATTAAAAGTGAAAAGATGCTAATGAGGTGCTAATCAGTGAAAAAAGAAAAGTTTCAAAACGACTGGGGGGTAACTTAACATTCTTTTCCTGAGTATTTTATACGACATTGTGTCAAATAAACAATTCACAAGTTTAAAACGTTAAGTAACTACCGATTTAAGCGACTTTAAATCAGTAGTTTTTTAAGTTATTAATTTAATATTCTAATTACCAGCTGTTGCTGAAATTAGTTTAAATGATTTCAAATGATTAAAATTTCGGTAAAATATATCAAGGGATAAAATCTGTCATATTAGTTTCGTTTAGAGTAAATTCCCTTGAAGTTTGGTTTATTATTTTTGTATATTATTAAGTTTAAGTTGATGCAAAAAATATTCTCTCTCTCAAAATAGAATCAGATAAATTGTTTTATTCAATCTTATTTTTAAGTTTTTAATATTATTATTAAAATTTTCAGCTTTAATTGTTATTGTATTATGAAAAAATAAATAAATTTTCAAAAATTTAATTGTTATTTATCTTATTTAATAATTGTAAAAAATAAAAAAAATAATAATATAATTTCAATTATTTAACGGATTTAAGTTATAAAACTGTAATTAACCGTCTTCTTCTCAAAAAAAAAAAAAAATTATCGGATTAAAAATATAAATAAATAAAATTTTCATTATGAATTGAAAATTTTAGAAAATTTTTAGTAAATTATTTTAAAAAATACATTATTAGTTCAACTATAAGAAAAATATGAATAATATATTATAAAATTTGCATATATTTTAGCATTAAAATAAATGATTTACACGATAACCTTCTTCATCTGAATTTGTCGTCAATTATCTTTTAACACGATTAACAGGTGTTGATTCACCTGCTAAAATCTGAAACTAACTCTTCCAGTTTTTTACATCCGCTATATATAGAATGCAATTTTAAACTATGAATAAAATATTTATAGAAACGATTTTTAAACAAATGTTTCCGAAAATATCGTATTTTGCAGAAATATATAAATATATAACTTTATAGTATATAAAATTTCTATTGTTTATACAAATATTTAATTCTATTTTTTATTGTCTTTTAATACGGGCATCAACAGAAACCTAAAAGCATATGCATCGATATAAGTAAGGGTCTTATAATCCGGTATTTTCTGTGACTGCACTTTCCAATCTGAAAAATCCATAAAATAAGGTGTGCAGTATAACTAACTATAAACTACAGTTTACGATGGACAGAACTTCTGAAAAATTATTTTTTCTATCGCTTTCACCTGATACAGAAAGAAATCTTATGCGCAGGGCAGCGACTTTTAATTTTTGCCAAGCAAGGTTGATGTTCTTGAATTTTTTCCTTTAACAAACATTGATAAAATGCCAAACATATGTAAGAAATGTGACTAACTGAACATTTTAAAATTTAATTTATATGATAATAAAAATAAGAGATATTCTTTTAAGCAAGTCTTTGTTTAAAGCGATATGAACACGAATAAGACAATTTAAAAACTGTTGATAGTCCTACGAACGATAAACTATTTATTTATAAACAAATTTTAATAGGCTAGCGTGATTAAGTATGTAAAATAGATTTACCTTTATAGTTGTTAGTATGGTATACCATTTCGTCAATTTGGTAGAGAGTATAATAGAATTTTAATGATTGGGCACAGTTTCCAAGAAAAAATTTGTTAAACAGATATAGTAAAATATTAACTATACTTTTTTATATAAGAATCTAAATAAATAACTAATCTCTTCCATTCCGTTTTGATCAAGATAGAAACTGTCAGGTTGTTTTTATGATACATATATAACTAAGTTTTGGCAGATCTGACTAAATAAAATCATTAAAGTTGAAATATTTCCTACAATTTACAACAGAATCGTCAAAAATAGCTTCAGAAGTATCATCGTAAAAATTACATTTTTTCAGTATCTATCAATCAGAGCGTAAACCCATTTCGTGGGTGAAATAATGACATCTAAAGGAGCTGAAGCTGGAAGAAATTTCATGTTTATCATCGATATCAGATAGCATAATTAGCTTTTGATTATTTTTCTTTTATTCATATTTAAGTGTATGACACTATTAATAAATGTAATTGATAATGATCAAACAAAAATAATTATGAAGAAACAAACAACACAGATTCAGAAATGACTGAATACACATTCAATGATACAGAAAATTTTAAAATAGTTTATCGGTATATTTTGTAACAGTAGAATGAAAGAATGCCTGAATTAGGTTTATCTGGTGTTAATAATCTGATAATTCGTAAAATATTATCTCATTTAAATGGAATTCACATATATAATCACATGCATAATCAACTTTTTCTAGACGTCTATTCTTCAATCCCACGTATAAGATATATAGAATAAAATTCACGTATATTATTGGGATCGGCTAAATCAATATTGCTCAACAGGTGGGGAATTTCAGTAGACTACTAGATATAGCACTTTTTATTGAAGAAGATATATAGGTTACATTTTCAAATTTCAATATATTTAGTGCCAAAAATACACCGTTTAATCAATATTGGGTAGAGAATTTGTTAAAATGGAAACTAATTTTATGTTACGGTATGTTATATTTTTGGAATGGGAAACGTAGGTACATAATAAGGTGTGGCATCATTTTATTAGACTATCAAATATCCTAATATAGATTCAAATTTATTTCATCATTTTCAATTTTCAAAATTAGGTGAAATCCAAACTAATAAAAGTGTTTGATCACTTCATAATAATGTATAAATTAATTCATTTTCCTTTTACCTAAATTATTAGTTAAAGACAATTACTATATATTAATAAACATAGTATTGTTAAACGGCATGATCGTTCGTTTATCATACACTTTAGACTCGGTTCGGAATCTCGAATGGATCCAGACTCGAGCATGCCTTTGTACCATATATTCCGATTAGATTTATCCCTTTTCCTATTATATTTTTCGCCCTCATTCCGCTCTTTTATAGAAATAACTGCATGTAAAGGCGTTTGTCGGATATTTCTTTCCTTGGTTGTTTTAATTGTTGGTTCCGTTCTAGTCAAGAAGTTCTATTGTTATTATACTGACTGTAATTATTTGGGGTCGGGTAGCTCGAGTTCGTCTCTCCATATTTGGTCGGGTCGGGAACGAATTCCGATACTGTCCTCCACCTCGCGATGCGCCCGAGTTTCGAGGTGTCGAGAATCCACCTGTAAACCTTCCATTATAACCTTGTGCCCTTCCTAAACGAGGTGACTGGCGCCAGTTATTAAGATTTCTGTTCGGCGGCGGTTCAAAGCGCGGTCGCGGACAACGCGGTATTCATAATGTAGCGCCTTATGATATAACAATCATAAGGCGGTTTCGGTGCATTTTCTATCAGCCCGGTGTGTTGCTGGGCCATGGGCGGCTGTGGACCCGCTGAATTTTTCGATTTAGATGCTAATTTGTCTAATTTATCGCTAATTTGCCTTATCGCCGCTTGTAAAGCTTAGGTGTCATCGTTTTGTCATGTCCGGATTGTCCCTCGCAGCTGCTGTTTCCTCTAACTGTTCGATTTTACCGATAAAAGGTCGTTTCTGCCGATTATTTGTTCTATCAGTTCTTCGCTTTCGGCAGTTAGCAACGCTTCCTCGAATGTCTTTGGGTCTTGCGACATCACCCTTTGCCTGATTTTATCATTAATACCATTCAAAAATTGTACACGAATGCTCTCATCTAGTTCCTTTCTTTTACAACGTTCGACTATAATCCTTTCTTGATCCGAGGCGCTCTCTATTTCAATAGTAGTTTCTGCGCCAAGAGCTTGGAGTCTGATCGCATATGTTTGAAACACTTTCTCCCCGTTGCAGCACGCATGTTTGAAATTTTTGTAATCTAACCGTGTATGGTACTTTTGTAAAGCGCTTGATCATTAATGCCTTAAATTCCTTATAATCAGTTAGAGCCTTCATTTTAAAATCTTTCCAAGCGAATTCTCGAGCTATACCAGTAAGTTTGCATTTCGCTACTCCCAACATCCGCCTCTCACTTGTCAGATCAAAGTGCCATTCTCCCGATCGCCTCCATTGTCGCGAAGTAGTCCGTTACTCGCGAAGTCGACTCACCCACAAAACTCTGGAGCATGCCTGCGAACGCGGAGAAACATCTAGGAGGTGCCTCTCGAGTCGTTGTCTCCGGTTCAGTCGTATTCTCTATCTCAGAGGTCCGAACTTTTTCCACTGTTATATTAGCCCTTTCTGGTTCTAATTAGGCCTCGATTAAATTAATTAATCAATCTTACTTCTGATACCAGTATGGGACGTCAGGAGGCGCTATATAATATTTTACAGCCCTTAGCCTCTCCTGGACAACGCCAGGATCTGACACAAGTCGGTTCGTTGGAAACCATGCCGACAAACCAGCGGGTTTACCTTGCGGATGTTGATGTGGGTTAAAGTTGTAGGTAAGGATGGAGAGATGCTCAGAGACACAACGATCAACAGCTCGTACGGCCAAAACCTGGGTGAGTGAGAGAGAAATATATAATCCGAAGAGGGAGGATAAATACCTTTCACCCAGAGGGTTCTTGACAGCTCTTGAATTAATACACAAATTTACCGCGCAATCATATTTGATTTTAGTTCAGAGTTCTTAATGAAATCTTTGTCCACGCATTGACCTATTTATACTTGTTGACCGGCCGATGGCTTCAGGGGTCTTCTTCGGACGGTGTATTATCTTCTCAGCAACTTGTTGCCTCAAGGAGGAAACACCTTTCTCGTGGGGTTGGTTCCGGTTCTCGTGGGTACAGCGTAGCGGGAGGAACTAAAGATGGTTGTAAAACCTCGGCAGTGGTGAGAGCTGTTACGTACGCTCTTTCCTATCCATTCTTCTTTCGTTCTCCCTCAGGTTCTCTCTGTCTCAGGGCTCTCTCCTTTTCTCTCCCTCTCCTCCTTTACGGGGTGGTCGATCAACTTTTTTAACACCTCCGAGCCTGGGACAAAACGTGACGTTTAACCGAAATCTCGGATTCCGATGGCTCCCGTCTATCGTATATTATTTCACTCAGGTAGGATCTTCTGAGATAGTCCCTGGACAACTGCACAGGCACAACCCTTCGCAATCTTGTTTTGTTTTTCAGATTTACGATAGTGGGAATAGGGTTTCATGCCGGGTGTTGCGAATCTGTAAATGCATTCTTTTCAATCTTACTTGTTAGCTCTCTTTCTCCCGTTTACAGGTTTCTTTGTTCGATGTTTTTAGCATTCTCCGTTTTTACAATTTCTAAATTTAATGGATTAAATTTCTTTCGTGTATATATCGCGAATATAATTCATATTTCAGCGATCCTCACAAATTCTTTAAAAAAAACATATTCGTTTGAATATTTTCTTGCTTTTTTTTGAATTGAATATTTGTCGTTTCTGCCTAATATATTCTAAAGATCTGAATATTTTTTATGAAATTTACTACTGCATTAAATTCCATCATTAAATTAAATAAATCGGGAACATTTATTGATTAAAAATGCACTCGTTAAAACTTCTCAAATCCCACTAATGATTATTGAATTGTTAGAAGAATTTTTGTAGCATTTAAAACAAATTTATGATATTAAAGTGGCTATCATATAACATAAATATCAAAATATTTAATAACGTAGCAGAAATATTCAAGAAGAATACGATTAATCCTGTTCGAAACTGCTTTGTTATTTTTAGTTTCAACAGAAAGGTTATCATTAATCATATATTTATAACGTTAAAGTGAAACCACACATCATCTCTAAAAAACATTTTATCCAAATT
Source organism: Androctonus mauritanicus (assembly GCA_011317285.2). NCBI lineage: Eukaryota > Metazoa > Arthropoda > Arachnida > Scorpiones > Buthidae > Androctonus > Androctonus mauritanicus. Next base: position 3,179 of record WUQG02418647.1, on the reverse strand, counting down.
AAGTAAAATAAGAATTTAATTATTTAATCCGTGTAAATTAAATAAACAAATGCATAATGTGTTAAGGAACAAGTTAATACATTGTCTAAAATAAAATAATATATGAAATTATACAATTAATAACGTACATTTTTTCAGAAGCATTTCAATATTTTTTCACGATCTATACAAGTATTAAGGATAAAATCTCTTTTTCTCAGGAAACAAGCAAAACTTCTCTCACAGGTGATACTCTTCTTTTATGTGACCTTCTGCGTGAAATCCACTATTCTCTTCATTTGACAAGCATTTCTAGAATACATGGAAGACAGTTGATTAAAAAATGAGAATAAAATAATATGAGAGAGTAAAACAAATGCAAAATCGTTATTACAAAAAGAGAGAGTGATGTTATGGTGATAATTGCGAATTTGACTATTTAAAAATATCCTTTAAATAAATTTAAAACCATACGTATGTAAAAATCTCGAAAATTTTATAGGTAAGGTGACATACAGTATAAGTAACAAGTAATCTGTTTTTCAATGATAGGATAGGACATTCCTTTATGCTTGTTTGATATATCAGTAGTTCTTGATTTGGTGATCACAATTCGGACTAATTGTAAGTCAAAACGCAAGTCGGTGGTAACGGTTGTCGAAAAGACCCAAAATTTATGGATGGTCACTGCGAATATTTACTAGCACATTATACATTATTCTTATAAATAACACAAAACTACAAAAATCAGATAACAGACGGATCCTTCTATATCAGATGATTTGATCAACGATTCGAATTGATGGAACTGCACAAAACAATCACAGAATTTAGCTAGTGTAGTCATAAATTCTGCATAAAATTTAAATACCTCTAAATACTAGGAGAACGGAAAATATACAGGCTGTAGTTGCATCTGATTTCGTTACTATGGTAATATCATCTAAATAGAAGATTTTTTAAAATTTAAGATAGAACAAAACTTTCGCGAAAACAATCTGATCGGAATACAGTTTTGCACCTAAATTTAGTAGGAAAGACACCGTGTGAAATTTTGAAATTGCAAAACAAAAGAGGAATTGGAAGAAGATTGTTATATCATGTTGTAAATAAGTATATGAGGACAGGTAATACCAAACCATAAAAAAGATACCGTAGACAAAGTACGAAAAGAAAGTCAAAGGCAATTAATGCCTTCCGTACACGAATTCAACGAAATCCTTGCTGTAACCAAAGAGAAATTGGTTTCGGTAAGGATGATTGGTTAATGATAGTAATATGAAATCAGTTGACATGGGAACCAAGATGCACTTTGTACCGCAGGGAAGTGAAATTCAAGGCAAAGAAATACATAGAAGAAATTCTGAAACGGATGGTAATGCCAGTGAACACTGGTCTTTTAAATTATATCAATTGGACCTCTCAACAAGACTCTGCACCGTCACAGTTATCCATGACAGTCTAACTCAACACTTCATCTCTAGTGAATAATTTCCCTTTGCATCTACAGATATGATTCCACTATAAATGGTAGAAATTGGAGCTAAAGGTTTGTGAGCTAAACCACACAGCAATATCGACAATCTGAAGAAAGCCCTTCTATGGGAATACGAGAAATTTCTTTTGGAGAGATTGGATAATGCCATATACGTATTATCAGTGATCAGGCAACTGCTTAAAAACAACAGGAGGCATTTTTGAGTGACCAATCTAACATTTAAATTTAAAGTTTGAAAGTTTTATATAACTTAATACTTACTTCAACAACAGGAAATGTTTTGGGATGGTCTTGAATCAATGCAATGTTGGCAGGAATAAAGCATTTCATAAAGAGCGATTGCTATAAAAATGAAAAATTATTATGGAATTTCATTCTATAAAGTTTGTTAAGGATCAAGAAAATATACCAATTTTGTTCCCGATTGACAAACAACTTTATCAACTTCTTGAAATGTATGTGCAAATTTCAACTGTTGAGCACAGTTACGATAAAGTTCGGCACTCTGAAGAATAAAAACACATTACATATAGTACATTATTTAAATTATTTTCAGTAAAAAGAATCATTAACTTACCATTCGAACTCCGTTTTCGTAAATGCAAAAGCGGACCATCTTACGACTTTTTTCAGGCAGCTCTTAACAAAATATAATTAAACAAACTAGATTGATTTAATATCTGATAATCATAAATTTCCACAATTTCATATAAAGAAAATTCTAAAAATAATTAGATTAAAATCTTACCACAGTATCGTATAACGTGCTTAGCGATTTTGCTGTAAAGATTACTCTGAATGTCTGGAATTGTGTAACCACCCTTAATGCACGAAACAATAATTGCCAACACAGTTAATACTACGAAGGTTTTCATGATGTCAACTAACGATCCTAGTATACTCTTCGATGGCTAAAGTGCAGTATTTATATGGAGAAATTTACAGATTATAGAGATTATTTCGCCATAAAATTAGCGTTTGATTGATTTATGGTTAGAAAACGTCAATAAAAGTCTATAAATTTCCTTATCATAAATTATTTTATGACATTTTTACACCATTAGAATCTGTAATTATTATCTTAAAATATATATCTCGCTTCAGTCGTATATATTACGTGCTTTGGCCTACCAAATTCAGTCACTAACCCCGCGGGGAGCAGCGTCCTCTGATTTTTCGATCTGATCAGAAATGCAGTTGTTCCGAACTGCAAGAAAGTGCGATTCAGGAATAAATTAATTATCATATTGGAAATAAAATTTTTTCCTTGCATAGTGATAATAATTATGATAACCGTGCTGACGTATGTGAAAAATTAATTTCGAGAAATTGTTTATAAATAGAAATCTCCATTCACACATCAACCATGGCTTGATCGACAAATATGGCATTTAAACTGGAAGACATTAATGTTGAAAAATAGTCTATTTTCAATAAATAGATTTTTATCTACTTTAGTTTTATAAAGAATGCTAAGCTGAATATAGGTGATAATCTCACTTGTAGAAATATAAATAATTAAAAAAGTTAAAATAAGCGAATTATTCGGATAAATTAATAAAATGAAGTTTATAAATAAGGAATACGGTACACTCCCGATTATCCGAGATAGTCGGGAAATGACATACTTTTAATATTAAAAAATAAATAAATTGCATACCTATGTAGGCCTACATCCAAATCTTCTACAATTTATAGAAAA
>WUQG02418636.1:0-15415 GCA_011317285.2 Androctonus mauritanicus | reverse complement strand
CAGACATTGTAAGTGATCTACTTCCTGTCACTGCTGCTCCTACGGACGATGTCTACACCTTTATTAAACAGACTGTATATAATAACCCCAGTGTGATTCCTAACAGCCATAGAGGAATAAATATTACTATAATATTTAGCAATATTTATTCCTCTAGCAGTTGGCAAATTTACGAAGATTGCGTAATTCAGTCATATTACGAATATTCGTATCTTGTAAAACAAGGATATCGGGTTTAACGGTAGCGAGGAAGTTAGCTATAACAACAATTTTGTTGACATCACGGAAGCCGTTAAGGTTAAGGGTACAACAGTTTATTTTAATAGTACTTTTATTATTGAATTTTAATGAAAAGTGATGGCTTGGTCGTAATCATTTGAATTAATATCTGTCTCACTACCAGAGTTATCGTTTTCTTCATTAGTATGTCGTCTTTTTTCGTTGAGTTTCTTTTTTGTTTTGGATCGTTTTTTAGAGATGTCAGATTTATTAGTAACAATATCACTACAATTATTTTCATCGCTTTCAGACTCCGATGAAGCGGTAATAATAGCAGAAGGGGATTGCGGTTTGTTGATAGTCATGTCCATTGCCTGAGGGGTTGAGTTTGTTGGCTTTTGTCCAGCTGTGGTGTTGGTTCTATCATGGTCATTGTTGAGTGCCTCAGGGGTTTGTTTGTTGACTTCATTTCCTTTGTATTCTGTTGCAGTGTATTTATTAATCGTTTTCTCTTCTTCAACATTAACAGGTTCGAGAATGTTGTTTTTATCAATATTAGTTATTGATTAAAAATGTCCTTTGCTTCTTTTTGTGTTGTGCCCTTTTTACGATTTTCCAGTTTTTTTGAATGGTCATTATCAGTTAATATTTTATTGTCACTCTGTACTTCATTTGTTTGGTTATTGTGTTTTTCAATGCTGAGTCGGTCAGAGAGGGTTTGATTTTTTTGTAAGGTTTGAGTTGATTGTTGGGTGCAGTTGACACGGAAGTAACCTTTTTGTCCGCAGTTGAAGCACGTCACCGTCGGACAATTTTTTTCTATATGAGTTTCACTATTACATCTCTTACAAGCCTGTGTGACACCTTCATATTGGATTAGTAGTATGATGTCATCGATTTTGATGTAGTTAGGGATCGGTTTTGTCATTAAAATAAAATATTAATTTTTCTTGTTCCCGTTTTTAGAGTTTTAAGTTCTTTATGGTATATAATTTGTAAATTAATAATTTTCCCATAGGGTTTTAAGATGTCTCTTAGTTGTTCCTCAGACATCTCTCCCGGTACTTTTTTGACAAAGACAGTTTTTTTATTCGCTTCGGAATATTTTAGGTTAGCGTCTACCCCTTCATATACTAAACCCTCTGACATTAATTTTTCCTTAACCTGTATATTACTAAAAGTTATTATAACCTCATTCTTTTTAATAAAGTCCATTTGTTCGATTTTCCCAATTTCGTTGATTTTATTATTTATTAATTCGTAAAGTTTAATTATACTGATTTCTTTTTCTACGGTTAAGGTTATTGACCTATTTCTAGTTATTCTATTAGACTTAGTTCCTGCCTAAAGTTCCTGACCCTCCACATGTCTGACAAATAGGTTTCTTGGAGGGCCAAAATGTCAAAACCAAAAGTGTCCCAAATTGTGGACAAATAACTTTGTCTGGCAGGGTTACGAAGTCCCCTGCAATTTAGAGATCCTATTTTAAAAGACACAGACATGATTGGGTCAGGAAGTGCAAGAGCAAGGATGCACAGATAACACTAGTAAATTAAATCTATTTACTCGAGGATCTGTTTGACTTTTTGGTCTTAGATCCGCGGGGTGGAGACCTGTTGGATCTTTTCTGTTTCGGCTGGGTGGCTGGGCCTTTTTTCCCACCATCCGGTCGAGCCAGGAATTCGGACCTTAAGTCTTCCTTATCGCTGCCGAGGTCAATTGTGAGTTGGTCGTCGTCGCTATCGCTGCTTTCGCTGTAGCTCTCGGTATCGCTGAGATCGAATAAATTGCTCGGAGTTACTTTTTTCTCCCCCAATGGAGCAGTACATCCTTTGACTGCATCCACTGGGGCCGCCACCGGGGCAGGAGGAGGAGCCTCCACAACCGCAACAGAGACCGGCTCCACCGGCGGAGAAGGAATGACTTCCTCAACCACCGGGGGAACAATCTCCACAGGGGCGGGAGGAGGAACCTCCTCTACAGCCTCGGGGGCAGAGGGCTGTTGGATGTCAACATCCATGACGAGGTTGTCGGATGCGGCAGCCTCGTCCACAGTACCTTGTTTTGGACAAGTAGTGCAGATATGGTCGTTGTTATTGCATACGCGGCAGGGTTTGTTGCATTTAGTGGTGATGTGGTTTTTGCTGTGACAATTTTCGCAGATGGACGCTTTGCAATCCTTGGCCTCGTGTCCGGGCTCAAGGCAACGGCGGCAAGTCCGCTGGACTCCCCTGTAACTAAGGGTGAGGGGAACGCCCTCGTAATATATTACGTTGGGAATTTCCCTCTTTTTTTCCAGGCAGATCTTGGCCGTGCCTGTGTCAACATAGGGACGGCCAGGAACTTTCAACATCTGAACAGACTTGACGTTTCCGTACTCGGTCATTATGAGACGTATGGCTTTGAAATCCATTTCAGGAGGTATAATTCGCATAAAAACGGTCGTTATATCCTCCTGCATGGCAACAGGGACACAAGTAACGCCTTTAAGCGGAAAGCCGGTTGCACAGAGTTTGCGTCTGCATTCAATGGAGCGAAAACCCATGAACCAGCTGTCCTTACCGTAGGTAGTAAGACGGTTAACGTCACCCGGAGAAAGGACCGTCTCAACCCCATCCAGAATCTCCACCAGAGTGCTTCCAGTGGGGACACGAACGTAGGCTGAACAGACCCTTCTCATGATTCCGTTCAGGACCGGGGGCTTGGTGCATTTTGCTTGTGGGGCAGCACGAGCGTTGATGTATTCAGTGTTGAAACACTGAGAGCTTTGTTTTTCCACAGAGGCAGCAGGGGCCCACCGTTTAGCCAAATCGGCAAAGGACGGTTTGCTGGGCTGGGTAGTGCTAGCTGCGGAAACGGGGTTACCAGCTTGTTGCTGGGCGGGAGTATCGCTTTGTGCGGAAACTATAGCTTTTTGCTGAGGGTCGGAACCCTGAACAGTCAAACCTGAAGTCGATGCTGCTTTCTGTGATTTCTTACTCACAGCACCGAGCACAACCATTTTACTAGAGGGTTTATTGATAACAACAGACTTAGTAGTCTTAACAACGGCCGAGAAACTCGGCGAACTAGGACGAGAAACATCCTGAGATGACTCAGGGCAACGACCAGAAGCGCTTTCGACAGTACGCCCACTGTCGGAGCCACCTCCAGAAACCTGCTCGGGGAGCGGGGGAAAGGACGAGGGGAGAGGGGACGACGTCCGCTCGGCCCACGAAAGGGCAGCTACCTCTGGGTCTTGGGTATCACCCATGACTCCTGGGTAGCTCAGGAAAGAGCGGACAAGACCAAAGGGAAAACAACGGCGAAACCTGTAAATAAAAAGGGGGGGCCCTACTTTGGGTTATAGATGATCTCGATGGGCTGAGAGTTGCCAATCAGCCGGCTCAACACCCGAACTCTACGTTGCGTTTAAAACGTAGGGGGATGAGGAGCTCAGTGCAGAAAAATGTTTATCTACTTTTTTTTTTAGACTCGGCTATACCAAGCGGTATGAGCCGATCACGTGCCGCTTCTAGGTTACTATAGACAGTAACCTGACACAGAGTAACGGTGGCAACGCTGTCTTCTAAACTGGAACCATGAGGAAACTCGGTGACAAAACCCTCATAAAATTTAGCCCATAAATGGTGTCACAGCCTGGGCTGGTCACCTACCGGCATCACTTTAATCATAGGGAGAAGGCGAAAAGACAGAGTATTTTGGCAGAAGCCAGACTAGAAGAACTAACCGGGAAAGAAAAGACAATCCCGATTAGAAACAAGAGGTATAACAACGCTCCGTTAGGCGGAGACAACTAGCAACCCTCGGTTAAGAGGTTAACAACAGTCCACACCGGAGAGGAACCATTAAAAAGAGCATATGTAACTCGCAGATACGCTGTCAATTAACAAAGCATCGAAACAACCTCCTCGTAACATTAAATAAAAATTTCTAATTTTGGTTTTAAAAATTATCCCGCCTATGCGGGATTTCAAATATTGCCTATAGGCTCATTTTGATGTTCCCCTCCACGGTAACTTTTCGTAAATTAGAGGAAACATTCAACATTTCCGAAATCGTTTTGGATTTGATAAAACATACAGATCCTTCTTGCTTATAAATAGGAAAGTTTATATTACACTTAAGGGTGTTATTATATTTTTTCGTAATGATCCCCATGAATTTAAAAGAAATACTTAAAGATTTGAATAATTTTAAATAATAGCATCAAAGTCTTTCAGATTTCTAAAAAAAATGATATAAATTTATAAAGCATCATTTTATAAATTTAAATAAATGTAAATTGACATATGTAGTAGTCAAAAGTTAGTAAACATGATAGATTGGCTATTGTTACAACTAATCTACGACAGATACTAATATTTGCTACTTAATGAAACAGATTACTATTTTAATTTTGATAAATTATACAGCCACTTTTAATCTTTAACATCGAAACTCTCAACTGTTGGTAATATGAAGACCTAAGCGAAATTTCATTCTCAGTAATGATTGGATAATTGCTAAGATTTTCTTTTACTTCCCTTCCCTATGCGGGTGATGCGAAAGCTTGTCCCCCGAAGACGAGACGCGCGAAAACCGAATTTGAGGACGAGGCGGGCAACCCTGCCGGGAAGTCCGGATCCGTTTGGGGCCCCACCATAGGGTCCAAGTGACGGATGTGGGCACCGCCGAAGCAGACCCGATTCCATATAGGAGTCCACAAGCGAGCCCCCAGTGATGAACCTCGGAACCACCAACGCGAGGTGACACCTTTACTCGCCTTTTACGACACGTGGAGTCAAACAGTGGACATATTCTAACCCCTTACCTACAGGGGAAAGTAATGCTTATAAAACTATACATCTCTAATAAATAAATGGCATCCGGGCCTCCTGACAGTTGTTACATTTTTATTAATTGGAATTTTCGGTTTTTTATCATGTAAACGCGTGCTGTTTATTACTTTTTTAATATTTTGTACACCGTTTGTTCTAGGATGTTATTTATTTTTAATAAAAAATATGGTATTTGTTAATACTAATTTTCATTATCCGAATATAACTCTTCGTTTCTAGAGTATGGATGGAGCCATTGTGTTACTTTTAGGACGGGTTCCAAGTCTGACTAGTTCCATTCAAGAATGGGCCAAGTGGAAGGCGCAAATCTGCTTAAGAACAAGAACCAGCACTTGGTCGGCATACACGGGGAATGCCAAAGAAAAATTACAAACTCAAAGACCCAGGTAAATCAATCTTAAAATATTTTCAAAAATTATATTTAGAAGTTAACTGCAAGACCGGATGGCCTGATGGAACAGCGTTAGCTTTCCACCAGAAGGATGCGAATCAATTTTCTGATTTTCAGGGGTATCCGAGAATCGTTTCGTTGATACTCATCCTTCGTCTTTCCGGCAATTCCATCACGTGTTTGGCCAGCTCGTGATGATTTTTTTCATCGGCCCGCCGCTTAATATCTTAACAGATGGAAAGCGGCTTAACAAAACTTACAATGAGAAAAAGGGTTAACGGGATCTATTTTCAGTTTACCAGTCAGCAAAGAGAGTACTCTAGGTTTTCCCAATTGCGTGACGACGGTGTGTTCGTCTTGCGTGGAGTCCACGTTTCCTTCGAGAGAACCGAGTCCAAGTTCCAGCATTAGGAGATCGCGACTCAGCATCGTGGCAGAAGATTTCAAGACAGCTACCATTAACACGGAAGAGGACCATCGTGACATCGACGAATTCAACGCTAGCGGATCCGAAAATCCACTTCTGCCAAGCATCTTGGTTACCAGTTTTTGAACATCTTTAAAAAAAAATCGAAATCTTTCTTAAGAAAAAAAAACTGTGATCGATATAATATCTACTTTTACTCCATTTCCCGAGAAACGCAGTTGTACCGAAAAGCATAAAACTACGATTTTTATGCATGTTTTTTTGCTCTGAACATCAAGTTATATATTTTTATGAGCGAATTTCATCAGGAATCGAATTTGGGAATTGTACAGAATCCCGGTTTCCATTTAAAAAAAAAAATTGTATATTGTCTTACTACAAACGAAAAAAAAAAAAAAAATATTTTCTGAAAAGGACGGAACGAATTTTCTAATCGAAGTACACACGCACACGCGTTTTTTTAACGAATAATGCGAACGTGCGATCAAATCACTCGTCCACTTCCAAACCGTTTACGAACAATAAAAAAAATATATATAATTTTAAGAATAAAAATATAATTTTTTCGCCTCTAGATGGCATTACTTATTCATTAATTTATGTTGTGAAAGTTTTTTGATCTTCGATTGTAGTTTTTGCATTTATGTGAATTATTGAGTTGTGTTCGGTGTCCATAATATTTTCACTTATTAGATTTCGCTAATGTGAAATCAATAACATGCTGAACTAAAGGACCATTCGAAATGTCAATAGTGACAAATATAAATATATATATATATAGAAAGAGAAAGTAACTTTTGTATTCGTGTATTTCCATCTTAAATAAATGATTAACAATACTCTTGACTCAATTTTATTTTTTTTTTGTAAAACAGGAAAAGAAACGTTCCCGGAGCATTCTCCAATAATTTCTTTCGCTGTCCTCACGTGTGCTGTTTCTCATAACGCTCATCTGTTATTCACTCGTGTGTACACTAATATTTTTTTTCATTTTTATTGAAAAGGCACGGAATACAAAATATTTACTTAGTTCGGATGCGTGTTCTTCAGAAGTTTTCGCGGTTTTTTTCAATAAAGTCGAGTTGCGTAAGTGGTGTCGTATCATAAAAAATTATTTGTAATCTCCGGATAAAAATTTTTATTTGGAGATTCTCGGCATCATTCAAAATTGTTTATTCGCTAGAGGCATTTTTATCAGTAATATATTACTGATAAAAATGCCGTTAAAGTTCTACTATAAGTTATTAAATTTTAGTTAAACGTAGATCTAGTTTGAGCGCAGTCATGTTGTTGTTTAACATTATTTAAAAAAAAATCGCTTGGCATACCAATCGGGAGCGATATTTATCCAAATAATAAGGATATAATTCGTAAGTTTCATCAAACAAATCTTTAATCAGCGGCCATTTTGATACAAAATGGCCGCTGATTAAAATTTATTATTAATCGTTTACGTTTGCGAATTATCTAGGAAAATATTTTCGTTCCTCGAAAATTAATAATTAATTTAAATAATTATAGCAGAAATTTAACTTTGTTTAATCTAATATGCACACTAACTTTACGTTATTAATTAATGAAGGCCGAAGAAAGTAGGACGATTTATCGTATTTTATATATACTGCATGTCATGTCGTAATTTGTTTCCTGCGACAAAAATAGAATTATTGGATTACTTTGAATAATTTAGAAGAAAAGCATTACGAGTTAGAAAACTTTATTTTTATATTTGAAAAATTAATAAGAAACTTTCTTATTACGAAGATTTTTAGAAAGTTTTCATTCATAAGTAACGAGAAAACGGCATTAAACTTGTATACGTTAAAAATAATTATTATTTGTTTAAGCTCAGACAGTTGTGCTCAGTTGTTTAAACTGAGCGCAGCTGTCTGAGTGACACAGAGACACAATTTGAGTAACTAAACACAGTGTCACAGTCTGAGTAACTGAGCACACAGACATAGTCTGAGTAATTGAGCACAGCTGTCCGAGTAGCCGAGCACAGTGACAGTCTGAATAACTGAACGCAGCTGTCTGAGTAACTGAGCACAGTGACACAGTCTGAGTAACTGAGCACAGTGACACAGTCTGAGTAACTGAGCGCAGCTGTCTGAGTAACTGAGCACAATGACACAGTCTGAGTAGCCGAGCACAGTGACAGTCTGAATAATTGAGCACAGTGACACAGTCTGAGCGAGTGAGCACAGTGACACAGCAAAGTAAGTAACTGAGCGCAGCTGCACTCTATCTGTCTAACCGTTCAATGAATCTATCTGTTTCTTTTTCTCTAGCTGTCTATCTGAAAGTTAGACAAATAGAGAAAAAGAGCTGACGTTTATAATTTTCAACAGATTAGCACACTAACAGCAGTTTCTCAGAAAGTTTTATCGATCAGACGGTGATACGAAAGGATTTGAAAATATCATCTGCGTTTTTCCGGGGATTTACGATTATGTCGAATTTATCTGATTGACTAATAAAGAAAACTTACATGTTCTCGTACAAACCGGCATCGGTATTGTGATGGATTGCGATAAACGCCAGACATCTTTTACGCACTTCTACCGTGGTCATATATTTAATCACGACAAACTAATCGATTATCGTCGAGATTTTAACGTCTACCACGGAGTAAACATGAATGTTGTTATTAATTTATTAACCATTAAACTCGATTACACTATTAAATAAAAGATGGAATGCAAATTACATTTTATTAATTATAAAATGGTTTAAATAATGAAAATTAATTGGCTACTCCGGCAGATATTGTTAACAATTTAACCCCGAGTTCTGTTCTTAACAAGTAAAATTCGCAAGTTAATTAAGTTTTATCATCGTAATTCTGCATATTGCGGCACTTACGATGTTTATATCAGTCGTTAATAATGTTCATTATCATAATGAATGTTAAGCGTGTACCGTCAATTTTTGAGTTTTGCAAATTTCGCTTTTATGATAATTTATTACCATAAATGCGTAGGATTGAAATGACCATTTTTTAATTAAATATATAAATTATGAACAGGAGAAATTAAAGAAAAATGATGTAAAAGTTTCTTCGTCACGAGATGATGATTAATGGATGACGATAAAGGTTGTTTATATTGACCAATTCCGTTTTGCAAATCCTATATAAGTTAAGTTATACTTTCATGAAGTAGTGGAAACTTCGTTAATCGGAGGATAAGGCAGGTGGGCCATAACATCCATATGAACAGTTAGAAGAAGAAGAAGTAGTAGTGGAAACTTCTTTCAAACTTTTCTTGTTATCGATCGAGACAGTAACATCGGAAGTCTTGATAACGTTGTAGTGACTGTCTCAAATATCTTTACCAATTCTATACAAATTCTGTTTTTTTTTTTCCTTTTTTTATGGGAGATTCTTGCTCTCGGCAAATTTCTTTTACTCCTGAAATACAAGCCGATCTCTTAAAGTTTCCATACTTTTGAATTAGACTCGATCGCTTCAGTAAGCTTTGTTAATCCGAACGAAACGACAACCACAGGATGAAGTGCTTTAAAAAATATATTAAACCCAGAAAATTTTTTTTTGTATTTTTCTTTAAAAATATTCGAGCAAAACTTCTAAATTTTCAGATAACAACTTTGAAAAGTAAAAAAAAAAAAAAAAAAAATTACATTTATAACATTAATAGACGACAGATGGCCGAGCAAATTAAAATTTTTTTTTTTTTTTAAATCGATCTCAATCGTATCGATTCTGCCAATCGATTTTAAATTTTAGATTTCAAGCTGATTCAGAAAAATATTTTTTTATTCGTAATTTTGCAGAAAAATCTTTCGTTCGTACAAAGTTTGATTTTGCGATTATCTACATGCATAACGTTATTAACGATCAGTACGCCATTTTTAATCGATTAATGCTAACGGTTTAAACATCGGCGCCATTTTGGTTTTGTATAGCAGACATTCAATTTATTTAATAATTTTTACGTATGAAGAATAGATTAGGCTATCAAAATATATATATTTTTTTATATTTTGCATAATTATTCTTCTATATAATCGGATTCATTGACTAAGTATATGTTCAACAGTGAGCAGCGCGGTAAAATTTTAGAAGTGGAACATTTTTTTTTTAATGGCAAAAATAACATCTGCATTCTCACGGGTTTCAATATGTCGAGAAAGACATTTCGGAACTATAACCCGGATTATTTTTCTAGACAGGTAGATTTAATGCTCAATTTTTTTTCCCAAATATATATGTATTTTTTATCCGGTTAGCAAAAAATCTCGGAATCGGAATTTTGAAATATTGTTTTTATCGTTTGAAACCATTCCGCATGCACATATTTAACATATTTTTACGATAAATATTTCTCTGGGGAAATCCGGGAAAATTTCGGATAAGCGTAAAAGCTCCTACACACTGGCGCGATACGATATATCGCAATATCGCATTCTGGTTATATCGCGAATGATCCCGACACGCGTGCGATACAAATGTCGTGACCAAGACAGACGATACTCAGTTGTTGTGTGGTGTTCCACCTTTATATATATGTATTATTTTTGGTTATATTTAATTATATATTAGGAATCGAGTGGCAACATTTTACTTTGCATATTTTTGGCGTCCCTCGCGGGGTGTGCAATGTTTGTCGCTAAGAGAATTGTTGGAGTAAGTGGATAGCAGTTATTTCAACGAATATCGCACTAGTATCGCATGTGTGTGAAGACACCCATTGGTCCCAATGCTCGTAGATATCGCGATATCGTATCGCGCGATTTTATCGCGCCAGTGTGTGGTAGCCTTAAACAGAAAACGCGATTTTGCACACAGAAAATAGTTTAGCGAGATATATTCAGAAAAAAAGTTTTTCTTCTTCTTCGTACTGGTGGCTATGGCATTCATTATTCGGAAGATAACCGAATTAAAGTTAGTGAAAAGGACGATAATCACGGTAGTCAAACAATAGAATAATTGAATTTAGTAAGGAGCACGTCGGTGCAATTAATTCACAATTAGCTGGGAAAAAATTCTGCCTCATTAAAGATGCCAAGACAGGACAAAGGCATAACTCGATTTCCATTCTTACGTTCACAATTAAGTAAATGATATCCGCTTAATTATATGCATCTACTACCCGGATTTAAACTTTAACAGCTGTTTTAGTCATATATTCATCATTATGACCACCATAATGACTAAACGCTATAGTCGTACGCCATAAAAAAAATATGTTGCGTTAGGCCATTAAATGCTTTTTTTATTGTGTTAAACAGAAAAATATTCGTTTTGCTCGCAATTTTGCAAATAATTCTTCTTTCGCATAAACTTTGATTTACGATTACCGGCATATAATGATGTTATTAATGGTCATTACGCCATTTTTAATCGGTATTATCACCATTAATGTTAACGTTACGAATGCCGATTATGATAGGATTCTACTTTGACTGCCTCGCGTTTTCGCGTCTGATCCTAGTGCGACGCGTCTATGAATAATAAGACGCGTTATAGTGCGCCTTAATTAATGTCTGCAGTTTTTCGTGCTCGATAAAGTAAATGTTAATATGCATGTGAATGATACTAACATCCATTTCATCATGTCATATAATGCGTATTATATAATATTGATCATATAATGACGTGCGCGCGCGCGCGGCGCCGCGAAGCAGCTACAGTAGAATCTTACCCCCGATTATTTTTACTCGATTAGGCACGGAAGAGAAAAATCGATATAATACATATCGAGTAATTATAACCGGAATATTAACAGAATTCAAAAAAAAGTCTAGTTATTAACATAAAACATTCAAATTCCATTACGGATATTTAAACAGCAGAATTTTTCGTTATTATTTTATTCACGAACGGAAAATGTGCGCCGCCAGAGAAACAGATTAAAAAACCTTTACGCCAGTATAATTCTCCATTTTTGCACGTTGTTTTGCCATCTTACACATTCATAACGCGTAAACATTTAAATATAATTAAGATTTATAACATTGAGTTATAAACACACGTTCGGGCCGTAGTTTTCGAATTTATAAAATTAGCAGTTTGACGAAAACCGAACGGAGTTAAGTAGAGATTTTTTTTTTTTTAAATTAAAAGTCAAATTTTTCCGATCATTTAATTAAATTTTTCCGGGAAGACTTTTATATAGTTTACGGAGTGGAATTTTAATTAAAATAAAGAGATTAAGTTTTCTTCAACAATTCTTTTATATAGGAAAACTTTTTAAAGATTACAGAAGATAACAAATGGATGTAAAACGGACGGATATTAACTATGGCGGCGGCGGACGGTTATAACAATTCATTATATATACATTGCAGGAAAAAAAAGCAACAAAATATATATATATATGTATGTATAGCCGGGTGCGTCTGATAAACATTTGCACGTTGGTAGGCCATTTATATTAACGAAATTAATCGAGTGGACGGAGTTTACTGGCTGACTTACTTTCACCAATATGGATGGAGTCGATTTCTGTATCTGGCTACTTAAAAATTCCCATCACTAATGGGTAATTTCTTTATGGTTTCGTCCAGTTTATAAATAATGGTTTAGGGAAACGAAGCACATCGGCACATTTGAAACATACATACGCACACACACATACACACAGGTACACGGACAGGAATCGATCGAATCGACGGATTCATCACACCGTACTGATAAAATACTGTTCTCTAATGTTACTACCCAGCACCGCCTGTTCTTGGTGTCTGGTGAGGGTCACTTGGATTTTCTTCTTCAGTAACTCTTCTCTTAACGACTTGACGTCCTTTTCCGCTTGCACGCGTAACTGAAATACACAATTGAAAAGTGTTAAATACGATTTTAAATCACGATTGTAAAGTTCTTTACAATGTTTAAACAGATTTATTTCGAACGTATACGAGAATGAAAAAAAAAAATTTAATGGCGCGAATGAAGAGATTCGCGCCATTAAATCTTAAAGGATATAAACCGGACGGGGATTAACTATGGCGGCGGCTGACGATTATAACAATTCATCTTACATACGTTACAGAAAAAAACTTTTCTAGCCATCTTTTTCGTCACTCATATTGTTTTCTGAGATGCATATTCTGGTGATACGATTTCGTCATTTGCATACTATAATCGTGCGTGATTCACGGTAGTTTAAGTGTGATTTAGCGTGTCATTAGCGTGTTAAACACTTTCTAATGCATTTCTCTCGGAATTAAATTAGTCTCCTAACTTAAATAACAGAACGTCTTTAGTGAAAAACTTTATTTTTGTTTAGTTGCCATATAAGTGATGATTCGTACATAGATAAACGTTGTTTCTTCACACTAGTTCTGTGTGTCGAAACAAAATTGCTACAGATATACTTACTTTTATTTCGGCAGAGAGTTTCAGTCTAGTTCCTTCCACTCTTCTTCTCAGGTCCTCGATTTCTTGCAACAGTCGAGCGATCATGATTTTATAACTCAGCTACAGGAAGAAGATTAACATTCAATAAATATTTATGATACAGTTACGTCTGTCTGTCAATTAATTAATTCCGGCAAAAGCGACCGAACGTTTATGGACGGAAATTAAATCGTCATCGTACACCGTGACGTCTGGGTCAAATGGCATCCGAGGTGATTGACCTAGTGACGTCACACCCAGCAATTTAAATACGGAACACTTCCGGGTTTGAATTTTTCCCATTTACCTCGGCTGACGGACAGGTAGAAAGTTTTAAAACTCATATCCGTTTCTGGAAACTCATTTTTGATCGTTTTAAAAATGAATCTTTACCTGTAATCTATCGATTTATGCAATTTTAGAATGTTTTATTTATATACAAGATGATGTAGTCGACGTTAAATCGAAGTTTGCGAAAGTTATAAAAAAAACGTACTACTACCTGCTTCAAAAAAAAAATCCATTTGGTGTGGTGCCCGGATAAGTTGGAAATGGATTTTTCTCGCTTCGCTAGGTTGGCGCGACAAACTTTTTTATCGCTAAAAGCGGCTCTTCCAGCGGGTTAGAAACGGATTCAAAAAGTGCCATTTATAGGAATTTCTGTGCATTTTTTCGTCCATTTTTAAATACTCGTCCTGGGAAAAAAATGGGCTCTCGGGAATCCGATTTAAGTCGTCATTCGTTCGACTCTTCTTTGGATCCATAGCGGAGCAATAAGTAAACAAAACACGTTCGACGTTTGGATGGAAACTCATTACGCGAGATCGCTCATTAACCGGAGCATCGCATCATTTGTCAAAAACACGGAAATGTACTTACTTTATTGGAAGGTTTCTCTATTCTTCCCGATGCTACTAAAATGGCCGCCACACCCGCTTGGACTTTGGCCAGAAGTTCTCGATGCAATCGCTCCAGTTCCTGCCTCATCTTGGAGCAGTCTTCCTCCAATTTTGGTGTGACTTTTTTGGCGTCCAGGTACCTCTTCCTCCATAGTTCTCGTACTGGAACGAAAACGATTTCTACATCATCGTATTCTACCACCAGCAATATCCCCAAACCGCAGGAATTGCTTCTTCGGTACGTAGCCGTCACGCAGTACATACTTTTTCAAGGACAGGTTTATCGATGTCGACCTTGCCACAGTTATCACGAATGGTATATCTGCGCCTGTGCGCTGCTACAACTAGCGTGATGGGCGCTGGGGCGGAATGGCGAAAAATCCCTAGGATGTTCCTCCACTTAGGGAATAGGAACCGATTCCCATTACGTCATACGAAAGAACGGTCTGGTAAAAATACCGGTGATGCTCGTAACAACGAGAAATTCAAAGGTCGAAAGTATCAATGCCATTCGTGACGTCACGCCCGATAGTACTGGCCATTTCCATCATTTTCCGTCTAAAATTGGATTATTTTACATTAATATGTAAATACGGAATTCCGTACCAGATTTTTCGCTTTAAACCAATCTACTGTATAAAAATTGGGATTATTATCTAAAAAAAAATTAAAAAATTGCAAATTTATATTTGCGATATCCAAAATTGTATTACTAATTCGAAAACCACGACTAACTCTTATAGGGCCGATTGTATAAACGAAGACGAATTTAAACCGGGACTAATCAAGACTTTCTTGTTTTAGCCTGCGCCTAGTCTAAATTTGTCTTGTTTAAACTAAGATTAAGTATTGGTTTAAGCCTTAGACCAATACTTAATCTTAGTTTAAACAAGACAAATTTAGACTTGGAGCAGGCTAAAACAAGAAAGTCTTGATTAGTCCCGGTTTAAATTAGTCTTCGTTTATACAACCGGACCTGTTCTCAAAGAAAAACGATCAAGAAAATATATCTTCTTACGTAACAAGAATAAATCGAGGAAAGATATTAAAATATTCACCAGGAGATATGTAAATGTTGCATATCCATAATCTTCACGACAGTTTACTTACTTTCAATCTATTTTTATTTTAGTTTGTTGCGTTACATAACTTGTTTTCTTCTCACTGTTTCATTGTTATCCCATCAAAAACATCTCATAAAAATAAGCCAAGTACAGTATTACCGAAACAGGATATTTGTGAAAATTTAGATGCGTTATTTTGGTTGATGTTATC